>LPNX010228284.1:12642-130374 GCA_001517045.1 Pseudotsuga menziesii
TACATTTCTCAGGGACATTCATCAATTGTGTATTGATTCCATTTACTATACTTTCAATCGAGAATGCCCTTATTGTTAAAGGATGCCCATTCTGAGTATGCCTTTCAGCCAAGTTTGTTTATTTGATCTTAAAATTTGAAAATAAGTTGAAGTTCAGAACAATATGCCAACAAAATTTTATGTCTCATCATTCAATTGCATATGCAACTTGCTTTTATTTGTGATACATTCCAGTACCTTTAGTACAATGTCACTATTGAAGGCACTGCTTTTTCTTGGTCCAGAGGATTTAGTTGTTCTAAATTACACTGTTATTAAATATCAGTTTCAGAACTGTCAACCTCAGAAGTGTTACCGCTTGTTCTATCTCCTAACATTGTCTTAATTTCTTGGCTGGGTCTTACTGAGGGCAAATTAAATGATTTTTTATTACTGAGAATATCTCCCAGAGGATTTCATATGAGGCATCTGGAAGTTCATTTAACATGGTTGAATTCTTGACATAACACTGCGAGAGCTTTCCCTTCTAAATTTTGTAGCTAACTTACCCAATATGCACAGGCAGGACTAGATGGATTCAGATTTAATGCTGTTATGAAATAGGATAATTTATCGTAGTTGCTAACCTTGTGCTAATTCTTATACATAGTACTGAAAAGAGCCTCAATTCTGACCGAAGAGTGGTAAATTCAATGAGTTGAAGATTCAATGAGAATTGTTCGGTGAGATATTCTCAAATGTTTAGAGACGCTATTGATTATTGTCACAACAAGTGGGTTATGTGCAGACAAGAGCCCTACAACCTAATTAGGGTAGTGGATTTGATTCTCAATAAGAACCAAACCTGAACAATGTGGACTTAATTCATATAAAAATTCTCTTACGATCCCTTCATCCATGAAAGGAGCAACTCATTGATCATAGATGGAGTGAACCTGTTATTAAACAAATTTGTTGACGTTGATTTTTTATTTTTTTATTTTTAAACACACACAGGCGTCGGTTAAGCAACGCTTAGAACTGTCGCTTATTCGACGCTTTTAGTTGCAATGTGTCGCTTAAACAACGGATACATATGTCGCTTATCCGATGCTTTTAGTTGAAAGGTGTCGCTTAAACGACGGATACATATGTCGCTTATCCGATGATTTTAGTTGATATGCGTCGCTTAAGCGACGGTTATGAAGGCTATTTTCTAAAAAAAAATTACTACCGTCGAAAATATTCTGTCGCTTAAGCGACGCTTTACATTTAAGCGACGGTTTCATAGGTGTCGCTTAATCAACGGTTATTTAGGTGTCGGCTAACCGACGACAAGTTTCCGACGCTTAAAAAAAAATCAAAGTGTCGTACATGCGACAGGAAAGTGTCGAAAATCCGACATGACGGCCGTCGGATTTTTGGTCGAAATGTAGTAGTGAAAAGATGCCAATATATACAAAAAATAATAGATCTTCCAAGAAGATTCACAACTGAATGATTGGATTAATTTAGATTCTTGTAACTAAATCCCTAACTTCTAGGAATAAATTACTGCTCCAATCCTAACAGATCATAAAGTAAAAATCAGCTTGGTAAAACGTCTTCGTCCAGTCAGCTCCATGTCTTCATCCAGTCAGCCCCTTGTTGTATAACACCTGTTTCTATGCATGCAAGATGTATTTGGTCTTTCCAAATCTCTCCACAGCTTTCCGCTGTTCTGTGCTCGGGGTATCACATTACATCATTTCCTGAATTGACACTTCAATTTCCATATAAGCTTCATATGAAACCTTGGGCAATCTGCTTCTGATAATTGCGAACTTTTGTAAAATTTTGAAATCCTCTGTCAATTTTTCCACAATAGTTTTTCCTATTAGGATCTTTTCGAAGTCATAAAATTTAGAGTGGTCCATGCGATTCTGAACTAGCAAGCTGTGATAGTAGTCCTGCAAAAACATCCGTCCCTCCTCATCCGAAAAGGAAGGCAAGCCATCTTCGAACAGCTCCTTGAAATCCTGCTTGAAGTTATCGACCTGTGCAACCATTTCATCAGTTCTGTCCTGGACCATCTTCATTAAATGATGTTGTGGATAAATTTCTTATCCCACAACACTATGGATATCCTGCCTTTTATCCCCATATCATGTAATTTCTGATATGTCAATGAGTTTAAAAAGTTCAGCACATTTTGAGCTGTGGTGAGAGGTCTTTTCCCATGTGTTCCATCATAATCAACTAACTCATAGGCTCCTTTCTCTAACACCTTGGAAATAATGAAAAGTCCATACCACATGGACTCAAACTTACCCTTCCCTAGCTTGTCATATCTCTAGTCATAAGTCAAAACTAGGTCACCCTCGTTGAAAACATGAGGCTAGACGGATTTATCATACTACGCCTTGACGCATTTCTTATGTGGCTCATTAGCCAAGGCAACATCTCTACGAGTCTCATAAAGGTTATTTAAGTTAAAAAATATCGCTTCCTCTGCGGAAGTGTCTAGGAGAAGTTCGATAGCAAGTTGTAAAGATGGAATTTGACATTGGATCGAGAAGATAGCTTCAAGTCCATAGACAAGATGGAATGGCATGAAACCAGTAGCTATTTTCATGGAAGTCTTATCCAGAAAAAAGAATGAGATGCCAATTGGATTTATGATCTCCAACCATCCAATGAAGCATAGTTTTCAAAACCTTGTTAATGGCCTCTATCTAACCATTAGCTTGTGGATAATATGACATAGAGTTTTCATGGTGAAAACCTAGCTTGGCACTCAATTCCTCCATCATTTGATTACGGAAATGAGATCCGTGATCAGTGACGATGGACTGTGGAACTCAAAATATAGCTATGATATGGTTGAACAAGAAGAGAGTGGCCTTACCATCTTTTGCATATGTAGGCATGGCCTCAACCCATTTTGTGAAATAATCCACAGCTATGATAATGTAACCATGCCCCCCGGCTGAGGTAGGCTTACAATGCATGAAGTTAATCGCCCATTTGGCAAAAGGGCCAACGGCAATGACGGGGTGCACCGGAGTAGGATGGGTGCACTTTTTGGGATAAAAATGTTGACAGGGTGGGCATTTCTTAACAGCCTCATGACAGTATTTGAAGATGGAAGGCCAGAAATAGCCAGCGTGAAGGATTTTCTAGGCTGTAGCCATCCAAGATAAATGACCGCCACATGCTCCAGAGTGGCAATCATTCAACACATGTTCAGCCTCCTCATGAGTGAGGCATCGCCGAATAATGGAATCAATCCCACATCTATACAAGGTATCATTCAAGATAAGGTAGTACTTCACGTGGTGATGGATGCGGCGACGATCATCGCGAGATAGATGCGGCTAAAAACATTGGGTCTGGAGATAAAACAAAAAATCTCCATACCAAGGATCAGTAGTGCTAATTAGGAACAGGAATTCATCTGGAAATGAATCATTGGGCTTAGATTTCGTGGTAGCATAGGGAAGGTCACATATAAGCTCAGAAAAAACCAAGAATTTCTTTGATGTAGCCTTGGAAAACTCGAGATCGAACTCCTAAAGGATGACGACCCAATGGGAACACTTGCCCCCAAGTACCTGACGATTAAAAATGTAGTACATCGGGTTCTAGTCTGCCAATACGGTGGTAGTGCGAAGCAGAATGTATTGACGAAATTTTTGCACAGCGATGACCATGGCCAAAGCTAGCTTCTTGACATGTGAATAACAGGTTTCAGAATCAATAAGATGCTTACTGGCAAAATAAATCACATGCTCCTGACAGTGGAGATTGTCCTGCACTAAAACCATAGCGATGGTAGTAGCGGAGGCAGCAATATACAAGAGAAAGTCCTTTGAATAATATGGGGGGTGTATCACAGGTGAATGAGTCAGAGCATGCTTAAGATTATCAAAGGCGCCTTGGGCTTGGTAATCCCAAAAGAATGGAGTGTTCTTCTTGAGGAGACGCATATAACCGTGTGTTTTCTCAGCGAAATTGCACACAAAATGGTGGATAAATTTTGCCTTCCCCTGCAAACTTTGGAGTTCAAGGATGTTGGTTGGGGCTGGTAGATTAATGATAGCGGTAATCTTCAAAGGATCGATATGGATGCCATATTTGGATACCACAAATCCAAGTAGACTTCCTGTCTCAATGCAAAAAACACATTTATGTGGATTGAGCCGTATATTATAATGACGGCATCTTAGGAATATGTCTCTAAGATGACCAGGATGGTCCTCCCGTCGCTGTGAATGAGCAAGGAGGTCATTAAGGTACAGTTCAACAATATGTTTAATGTCATGAAACACATAGGACATCACATGCTGGAACGTGGCTCCAGCATTTTTCAATCCGGAAGGTAACTTCTTATATGCAAAGGTTCCCCATGGGCAAATGAATGCCATCTTATGCTGATCGGAGGGAAATATCTCAATTTGATTGTAGCCGAAGAAGCCATCCATGAATGAAAAGATGACACTTCTAGCACAGTTATCGATAATCTGATCGATATGTGGGGTAGGAAAATTGTCCTTGGGATGAGCTTTATTTAAATCCCTAAATTCGATGCAAACTCTAATGGTGCCCTGCTTTTTATTGACAGGGACAACATTCGATACCCATTCTGTCAAAGGTACAGGATAAATAAAACCAGCTTTCAGAAGTTTCTCAATCTCATCTTTAATAGTTGCGTCCTTCCTAGGATGGACTTTCCTAAGTTTCTTCCTGAAAATTTTAGCCGTGGGATAAGTTTTAATCTCGTGGACCATAATGGAAGGGTCAATCCCTGCTATCTCTTCATAGGACCAGGAAAAAATATCACGAAATTCCTTAAAAAGTGCCTTATATGCTTCAGATTCATCTGTGGAGCAGTTCTGCCCAACATGAATGTGCTCAATAACATTAGGCTTGGCTGATATGTCAATTGGGTTTTTCTGAGTAATGTTGCAAACGTTTTCTTCAGAATCTGTGTCTTGCAACAATATAGGACTTTGCGGAACATTGACAATATCAATAGGAAACAAGGATGCAAAATCATGGCTGCCCGAACTGGTATTAGGGAGGAACATGGATATATGATGGTGATCCTCCCAAATGGGCTCAGCCATATTCATGATCTCTATAATGGACTTGTCGAAAGGAAAATTCTTAGAGAGATAGTCTAGAATCGGAAGAGAAGGTGCTAACCAGTACGATAAATGGTAAGGATCCGAAGTCACTAAATGAAGGTCGTCAGTGTGATCATCGAAACAAGTTTGAATGGTGTCATACATAGCTTCGTGTGGGCTCAACGAGTTGGACTCAACAACATTTTGGCCCTTGGGCTCAAAATCAAATGAGGCGATCATATGTACTGTTGCGGTATTTGTGCTAGGACGAGTAGAGGGAAAAATCCCCATAAGGGATGAATCCTTTAACTACCTACCCCAATCGATTGGTAAGGAGGAGGGGACTGACCTAACATGGGGATGTTATTAGCTGTGGAAGTAGTAACATCCGATGTACAAAAATCAAGCTAGTCAATGGTAACAATTCTCCCAAGATGCAGGAATTGGACCATTGGAAATACTGTTGAAGCAACAGCATTCATGGAATAGAACCAATTCCTTCCTAAAAGGAGGTTATAATCCAAAGGGGCATCTACCACTTCTACTTGGATGGAAACAGTTTTTCCCCCCAGCTCGGCCACGAGGGATGATATGAGACCATGGGGTTGGAAACCCCGTCCATCAAAGGCTTTAAGGGTCGTAGGTGATGTAACAAGCTTGGGAGAGCCAAGAGCTTTCCAACAAGTCAGAGATAACACCGAGGTTGAAGCTCCTTCATCTAGTACCATTCGAAAGACTTTATTTCCCACTAATTTCGTAATGATATGAAAATGAATTTTATGCGGTAATATAGGTTTATAGTTCTCAACTTTGAAATGGATCAAGTTAGTGTTATCCGAGTCTACAGCTCCTAAAGTTGTCAACAAGTTCTTGCGTTGTGTGGGGTAACTTTGGTGTACTTCTAGGGTAGACATTGCACAAGGTGCCTAAGAGAGATCTTCAACTACATTATAAAATTGAGCAGCTTGGGCATTGGGATTAAAGATAGCCTTCTGAAGAGTACTCTTTGGTGGGCACAAAATCATGTCGAGAGTAGGATTCTCGATAGACAAGGGAACAGTAGATAAGGATTCTGGAGAACTGGTAGAGAGAGATTTCCCTGAAGAAGATTGGTCTTCTTTCGTATCTGCGGGTTTATCATAATTCTTGCTTTGAGTTTGTAGATGGATGGTATCTGAGGACATCATACGAATTTCCTCTAATGAACTAGATTTGCCTTGGTTGGACATGTGGTCTACCAGTTGTTGTTGAGAAGGAAAGGGATCTGTAAGTACTGCAAGTGCGGGATTAGACTTCAGGAACTGGGAGATTTCATCCCAATAGGGACACTCCTTTGAGAAATGGTCACCACCGCATAATAGACAAGGATATTTATCCTTCCTTTTCCCTTTATCGTTGTCATTATTGGTTGATCGTGGGTTCTCATGTTGGTTTCTAGGTTTTTTATTTTGATTTTACCTTTCTTTTTATTACTCGAGGTTTGAGTACTTTGAATAGAATTGATCTCAGTAGAAACCTTGGGGGTCAAAGGAGTAGCTGTTTGGGTTTGCTTGGCAGGTTTCCCTGTGGATGGGGATTGTATTGAACAAACAATCCCATCAATAGGTACTTTTGCTGGTGGTATAGCAAGGTCAGTGCTAGGGCGAGGAGCTTGAGGAATCAAGTCATAAAGAGTCCCAGACTGGGAATATACCAAGTCTAGGTACTGAGCCCAACTAATAGCCTACTCTTCGATAACGGCACCACCAATGGCCACATCTCAGGAAATAGGAAGCAACAAGGACTTAGTGAACCAATCAGCTTACAACTGATCCGGAATAGGGGCCTTAATAAGCCTTCTCCACCTTCTCCACTCATGAATATGATCAAAAATGTGGGTGGAGGTGTTCTGTCACAGAGAAGTTAAAAGATCAGTGCCCATTTAATAACGAATATGGAGTTGAAAGTGCATAAGGAATACAATTGCCAACGAGCCAAAATCCACAAACGAATGTTGTGGGAGTTCAATGTACCACTTCGTGGCAGTACCGGTCAAAGTTCATTGAAAGAGTCATAACCGAATGGAATCATCCATGAGGGAGTTCGAGGAACACCAAAAATGAAAATTCATAACATGGTTCTGTGGATCTTCACCCTGCTTCTCATCGAATTTTGGAGTATCCGATGGTAACTTTATCGAAATGGGAGGCCACGAGGGATTGTGTCAAATGGGATCATTAATCAACTTGGACAAATCAGGCAAGTCCAAAGTTGCTAGGAAAGGTAACTGTCTATTGGGTTCCACATACTGGTAATATTGATATGGCATATAATTACTAGTAGGGCCATAGGTAGACTGATAAACAGGTTGCTGTGAGGAAGAACCACCGGAAGATTTTCCCATGGGGGGTTGATTTCTAGAATTAGGACCGCTAGGACCACCAGGGCCTCTAGGAGGAGGACCGCCAGAGCCACCGGGACCACCAGGACCACCAAGACCACCAGGAGATGGACCACTAGACCCTTTGGAGCCTCAAGGAGGTGGAAAGCATCCAAAGCCACCGGGACCACTGGGTGGAGGGTCATCAGACCCTCCCGAGCAATAAGGAGGAAAGCCACCAGGTCCCCCAGGACCACTAGGAGCTCCAGGACCATGAGGAGGAAAATTTCTAGATCCTCCAGGACCATGGGGTTCCCCAAGGGGAGGACCTCCATAAGGTGGTCCTCCTGTACCTCCCGCAGTATGTATAGGTATCCCTCCCATGGTTGGCATGTAAGACCAGTTGGGTTTCCCCCATGGTGTAAAAGTGTTACTAGGGTATGGAATTCCAGTAGGATTAGATGGATGATTACCTATGGGTATTTGATAACCATAACCACTAAAAGACTAAATGGTAATAGGTTGTGCCCCCAAGGGCTGACTTGAACTAGATGGGGGATTTACCACATTAGTCTGGGTCGGAGGGACAAAAATTGTAGATGTTTCTATGTTAAAGGTCTGCTCTTGACTAGGTACAACTCCGGTATCAGATAACGTAGGTCATGCCAGGGGTTTCCCCCTGGAATTCAAAGGTACTGATGAAATAGGAATTGAAGGTTGGGCCCCAAATGCAAAATACCTGGGAGGATTTGGAATAGACATAACATAAGAGGTGAGAGGGGTGGAAATTTGAACTGGGTTGTGGGTTGTTAATAGACGATCTATAATCGGTTCAATGGGTCTCATAGAATCGGGTAGTGAACGATATCCCACAGGAAAAGATGTGGATCGTACTGGTGTAGAGCCTAATAGGTTATCAATCAACTTTTCTACCTCCTGTGCACGGAGAATAGCAGCACGGTATTGCATGCGTTCTTCTTCACTCTCAAGAGAACTTACACGAGTGCCAAATGAGGCAATGACCTGTCCAATAGGTATCTCCCAAAAAGGAGCATTAGGACCAAAGTCCGGATGGGTATCATCAACATGACCTTCCAAGGGAAAATGGAATGATGAATCTTCCCAGGAAGGCTGTTGGACCAAGGGAGGTGAGTGTGAATAATATGGTACTCCACTTTCCACCACCACATTGTCTCCCACTTCGGAGGTGGTAGCAGCTCCTTGGTCGATAGCTTCCATTCGATTTTCTCCTGAAATAGGAATAAAATTAGGTGGCAAGCCCTCTAATCTCCTAGACTGTCTTAACTCAACTAGTTTGTACAGTTCCTATCTAACCTAAGGTCTGAAAACCTAGAAAAAACACACCAAAAGACTTCCCTACGCAAACTATAGGTCAAAAAAAGCAAACTTAAAATGACAGGAGGAGTTCAAAAGTCAGGTCTCTCACTAGGATAGTCAAGTAGGTGCCACTCATGATATACCTCGAGGGTATGTGCATAGTAATCTCCCTGAATGTTGTTTTCGGTGTATGGCTCCAAACAAGACGGCCAAAGGGCTTTTCTCAGATAGATAAGGTACCCTAGTGGGGTCTCCCGATATACTCAAGGTACGTGGGAGCTTGAATCGGTAGTAGTGTTGTCTAATGCATAACCGTACACAAGGGGCCTTCTGATATACAATCGAGTACATGAAGTACCTTTCTATATACCTCAAGGGTACGTGAAAGGCCGTTCAATATACTGGCGGTACATGGAAGAACCGCGTGAGTCCCGGAATGTAATGCTAACAAATAATGATAACTCATACATTTTACGACGCTCGAACATGTCTCTAACCCATCACTCAAGTTACTAAGTAAATTTTAACCTATAACTACAATTGATTTTAACTTGTACGGTTAGCTGAATGCATAATGTTTTGACAGAAAAGTAAAACCATGCAATATGCTTGTGCAAATGTTCACTTTACCATTTAATATTCCTACTTACAGGAGGGAAGAGAGTGTTTTTATTTTTGTTTCAAAACCAAAAATCATTCCAATCAACAGTCATGAACATCAAATCAAAGACAAGCAAATACTTTTACAAACCAAAAATATTCTTTTCGAAAGCAAATGAGAATGGTGAGAATCTCTTTTCCTAAAAGAACAACACCAAGCACACCTATATGCCAATGCACTCTAACTTTTCAAATTTCTCAAAAACATAAGCAAATCTTGTAACAGGGATTTCTCCTTGCTACAAGGTAGGAATGGATCCCTTCCGTCTATAGGACGGAAGGGTAGGTTCCTATGTGGAAATACAAAAAAGAAAAGCAGGAATGAAACTAGACAGAAATAAAAGCGAAGATGGAACCCCTTTGCACACAAGGTTATGGGTTAAAGACCTTCGAGACCCTGCATACAACAATGGAGACCTGCAAGAACATGTTAGGCCATAAAATTGCAAGCAACTAGATTTTAGAAAAACTCAAATAAACAAAATAAAACAAAAATTATACCTCTTGGTGGAAATGGGCCACCATGCCCTAGCTTGGAGAAGCACCTCTCTCTTGGCAATGGGGGAGCTATGGCTCAAAGGGAAGATGGATGAGATGAAGTGTGGGTGGCTTGAGAGGCAAATGGTCTCAAGGAATCCACTTGGGAAACATAACAGTATGCAAGGGAGGAATGTTTTGAGAGTGACCACCCACCCTCCTTTTATAGTTTTTCCAAGGGATTTTAGGGTTTTAAGCCCTTGGTCAAGGCTTTAGCCCATTTTTTGGGCCTTAAGCCCCTTCTTCCCTAACTTTATCCCCTTTCAGGGTTTTAGCCCCCTTTTTTAGGGCTTTAGCTCCTGGGGATCTATTTTGGGCTTTTTTGGGGGGTTTTTAGCCCTTTTCTTCATCCTTGGGCTCTTTTGTAGGTGTGGGGGTCAAATGGAAGGTCATGGAAGGTCTTATGGAGTGAAATGAGTGTTGTGAGGTGGTGTCCTTGGGTGGTGTAGGCCATTGAGAGCTGTGTGGGGGATTTTTGGGTTAACAGATTGCCCCCTGATGTGTGAGGGCAGGAGCTCAACGTATGGCCGATAGACATCATAGGATTTGTTGTCGAGAGGTGGTGCTTCCGGGGCTGGGGCATGGTGGCTTTTGGTTTTGTATTAGTTTGGTTCCCATCAATGGGTGAGATATAATAAATGTGTGACATGTATATGGATGAGGCAGGCATTCCCATGCTCATGACAATGTCAAAAGAATCATTTGATCTATGATCTAAAATACAAGAGTCGATCATATACAACTAATGTTACAATGTTGGTTGCCTCTATGTGAGGCTGAATACAATACTGATCTGGTACATTGGACCCATGGTATTCTCATGGAATGCTAAATATTCATGACTGATGGTCTGCTAGATCTGGTACATAGCTATGTGGACTCGCTGATTGAGAGTCAGAGTCTCTTTGGTACAAGTATGCTGTATCAATCATAAAGGTATATCGAAGCACTGTTGAGGCTTTTGAATACTGTCTCCAACACAACCCAAAAATCACAAGGGACATAACTTGTTTAGGTCCCTCGAGTGGACTCACCAATGTGCTAGAGTCGGGTGACATCCGGGATCTTCGACCAAATATTGTGCGGAACAAACCCTGTACGAATATCAATAGTGCGATGATGGAGTTGAAGTCGAGCACGTGAGAAACAACAATCCCGAGAGGCACTAAGGACTCCTCTCAAGTGGTCCAAGGAACTCATCAATGATGTTAATGAAACCAAGGTATAGGGACCTCTAGGTGTATTCTCTGGAATATGTGTGCTGGCATCGACAGATGGAGACCTGCCCCTGGTCAAGGCGATGATGTTTCCTTGACCAGGGGCACGAGGGATAACTGGAAGGTGTGAAGCAATCTACGGATTGACTCACTGAATTGGGGGGGAAGGGGGGGAAGGGAAAACTGAACAGGGGCAGGGGGGGAGGGAGACTCAAACTTCCTTTGTTCAGAGTATGACGGCAGGGCTTGACCGGGAAGCAAATGAAAATGACTCAAGGGAGTAGGATCATAGCTGTAATACCGGGAATGTCACTGTAGATGGGAAATACTTGGAGGTGGAGGACGCTTTTGATACTGATTGGATCCAAGGAAGACACATTATAGAGTACTCTGAACAAAGGCAACCCAATGTGGGGATGCTGCCAAACTTTTTTCTATGGGGCGGTGTCTAGGGACACCATTATGGTACAATCTCGTGGATTTTTGGTGAGCCCGAGAAGGTAAATGCTCAATGGTGCTTTTAATTTTAAAGAGTCTGAAAGCACGAAGAAGACTCCAGTGGGGGCTCTCTTTTGTTGGTAGTCTCCTATGCCCGAAAAAGGATAAAAGTATACATAGGAGAGCTCGCCCATCCTGGAGGGGATGAGAGACTTATTTACCGTTGGTAGTCCAATCAGGCCAGAAAAGGTTAAACCTATACTAACTAGACGGTCATTCACATACTTTTACGAGCATGAATGAAATCAAGTTTGCTCGGTGATATTTTCTTGTTGAGACGGCTGGAAAAGAGCTTAACGACAACCGGTGGTGAGATTTTTCGTAGAGTGCGGCCCCTCTGCCTAAGAAAGCACAAAAGTATGTAGAGGGGAACGGTCTTGGCTTGAGTGTGCCAAGGAGGTCCTTTTCATGAAATGGTCTACATGGTCTGTAAAAGGAGGTAAACAAGACGATGTAGACATCCTTTCCTATACTTTAGTGAGTCGGAAAGGAAGTAGCTGTGCTCGGCAATCTTTTCATTGTTTTAAGGAGTCAGAAAAGAGCTTAAATGAAACTCCAATGTGGTCAACCGATGGTGGCACATGCGGTGCCCCATGTCGGGATAGTGGACAAAGGTCCATAGGTCATCCATGCAGTATGGACGAAGTAGAAGGTTCTCAAAAATACCAATACATGCATGGGATAGATCGTGACAGAGGCCTGTGAGACGATGCGGTAGAGGCACGCAAACTGAAGTGGCTCTCGGACAGAGGTCAAGAGAGCGTCTGTGTGTGTTGCGGTGGATGGACTTGACCACATGACATATGAGTACAAGTTCGGAGGCATTTATATGCCAAATAAGTGCAAGAAAAGAAATAGTTTTGTCAACAGTGGTCCAGAGGTCTACGTAAGGTGCAGTAAACTGAAAAGACAATTATGTGCTAAAAATACAAAGTAAAAGCTAAAATTACATTCCTAAGTGGGCAGCAGCCCGAGAACACTTCTATGTCAAATATATGGAATAAAAACAAAGGATTCTATGGACGATGGTCCAAATATGTCTGCAAAAGGTGCAATGAAAAAGACAATTATAAATACAAAAAGTAAACATATAGTACAATCCTTAACGGGCGGTGGCCCGATCGCTCGCATGAGTTGCGATCGGGCAATGTGATACGAGTACTGGTCCGTAGACACTTGCATCATTATGTCATGGCTTGTGAGTCGAGGTGACTTGTGGGAAATGTTCCCAAAATTAACTTATTAAACATGAGACAATGGTCTCATAAAGAAATAGAAATTTGATCTTAGAGGTGTGAGAGGTGTCTCGAACAGGTTCCAAGTGACTTTTGATGAGTAGCTGATGGTGCTGCATTTGATTTTACTGAAAAAAGTTGAAAAACAAGAAAAGAAAAAGAAGCAATTCATTGGTGATGTTAAGCATAAAATCTCTTGAGGTAGGGCCTGTTGCGAGGTTTGTCCAAGAGTTTTCCATCAGAGTCAATGAAGAGGTGTGCCCCCTTGCCAAGACGAAGGTCATTGGCAAGGCAGGGTGATGGAATTTGGTCTTTTATGGCAAGAACCGATTCCACACTATGGTTTAAAGGGAACGGGGTAAAACTAGAGGTGGTCTTACAAATATCTCCATCATCACGTAAGTGGTGTCGGGATAGATCAGGTGGATCTTCCACACCCGACGAGACGGAAGGGAAACTGGTGCTAGAGATCATGTAAATGGTATTGATTGTGGTTTTGGTGGCCTTGCCCCCAGTCTCTGTTGGAGGAAGAGGGGCAGGCCTGGAGACGAGAGGATTATTTGATGGACCTAGAGGTAGGTTCAACATCATCTCAATTGGATGGACATGAGTCAACACATCTTGGGGCCTCAGAGGTAGGGTAGGTGGTTTAAGGTACCACATAGGATCTCCTAGTGTGAAATCTTGTAGATTGCAAGCTACCAAGATAGACTTACTGACGATCTTAGATGGTAGGAAAAGAAAAAGGAAAAGGAAAAGGAAAATGATCATCTTGATCAGGAATGAACCCCACTGTTTCCCTAGTAAATGAGGTTGAGGTTGCAACTGAGGTTGTGGCGGTGGCTAGGGAAACAACGGAAGAGACAGGTCTGATGGACCGTCGGTGATGGTGGAGACAAGAGGGTCTATAGAACTGGACATCATGTAGATGGACACGGTGTCTGAAGAAGGTAGTGGGGGGTGAACTTCTTTGATCAAGGTGATATCAGACTCAAGGGAATGGTGACGAAGGTTAGCAAGAGCCATTCAAAATTGGGAAATTCTTGGCAATGGTGGGAGTAATATCCATACAAGCCACAAAGGGCGCAAACATGGTTTTTCCTTAATGCCTTGTTTTTTACTACTAGCGCGTTTGGGAGTTCAACCATGGGGATGTTTTCATTTGTGTCCATGGCATCCAAATGCGCATGAATCACTGGGATTTCAGGGTAGTCCTGAGTTGGATGGCCCTGTTGTTCGTAGACTGCACAAGGTGGAACTTGTCATGGTTCTGCGGTGGCTTTGGTGTTCTTTCCCCTGGCCCTTTTGGGTTGGGGTGGTGTAGATGTGGGTGTGGCAGTTGGTCTATGGGGACTGGGTGGGGGGTGAGACTCAACTACGATGGGTTGCATCGGAGTTAGCACAACTTGGGGCATTGGTGGTTGAGTTGGTGGATCTAAGTACCACATCAGGATCCCCAACGTAAAGTTGGGTAGGCTCAAGGTGGCCATGACCATCTTGGTCATGAAGCTAGGTGGGGGGAGTGGAATGGAATTGTATGGACCGGAGATGAGCCCACATAACTCCCAGCTGGTTGCATGTGGGGGTGAGGTTGTGGTTGCAGCTGTGCGTAATGCTACTGCTGCGGGTGATGTTGTGGCTGCTGTTGGTGTTGTGGCTGCGGACGATGTTGTGGTTGTGGTTGGGGCTACGGTTGTGGTTGTTTTTTGGGTGCAGCGGTGCTTGATGAGACCATGCACAAGTCCGCAGTTTGCTTTTGTGTTAGAGGTGGTGACATCAATGGGAAAGGAGCCATCATGGTGGGATCGGTAAATAACCCAGGGCCCACATTCAACGGTGGGGAATTTGGTGTGTTTTCAACCATGGTGTTAGTTACGGGGATGATGTTAGCATGTGCAGTCATCCCTTGCGGCTCAATGGTGGTGATGGTAGGGATAACGTTGGCAGGTGCTGTTAACCCTTGCGGATCGTGGTAGGTGAGCTAGTCAACTGTCACAATCTTCCCTTCGTGGGGGAACATCATGAAGCGGGAGACAATTGACGTGACTTCTTACATGGCATACATGTAACTCCTCCCAAGGAGGAGGTTGTAATCCAGTTGAGCGTTGACAACCTCAATTTCAATCATGACTATCTTCCCAGCTAACGTGATGGGGACATGAGGGAGGATTCCTTGGGCTTTAGTGGGGTGTCCATCATAAACCCGTAGAGTCGTGGAAGATGGTTGCAGAATTGGTGATCCAATCTTCTGCCACACCAAGGTAGACATGACGCATGTGGATGCCCCCTCATCCACTATGCATTGATGCACAACCAAGTTCCGGATGGATACCAAGATTTGGAATGCGATGGTGGAGGGCATGCATGGTTCTCCATTTTCTGTGCCAAAGGTGATCAGCTTGGAATTGGAGGGATCTACTGCCCCTAGAGTGACTAGTAGGGATTTCTGTTGCATTGGGCATGTTTTAAGTACCTCAAGAGTGGACATGGAGGTTGGCGTTTGGGCCAAACCATCCACTATGCTATAGCTGACTGCAGCTCTAGCTGTGGTATTATTGGCGATTCTGCATATGGGGGGGTGTAGGAATGGGGGTAACTGGAGAGGTAAGTTGGTTGTCTTAGACATAGATGCTGCTGATGAGTCAACAGGTTCGGTAGTGGTACCGTACTGGTTTCGTCTAGTTTGTAAGTTAACCTCTTCAGTGGTCATGGTCATTAGGTGGTGGACACTTGTTTTGGCCATGGGTGGTGCCCCCGGAGCATTGGGAGTGGCCTAGGGAGGGGTAGCGGTTACCACCAATCCTTGGACTAGTAGTGGGTTTTGAATCACCATGGGAGGAGGTCCTTGTAGTGCCGGGTTGGGTTGTGCATGGTTTGTAGCGTTGGCAGCCTATTGGGCCTCATTTCAAATGGCCTGCTTCGCACGGCCCATGAGGGGACACTCGAATGTATAGTGCCCATAGACCTCACAGAGTGTGCATGGTTGGTTTGTGTGCAATGGGGCATTGTGCCTTGGTGCATTTTGTCACGGGGATTCTGGACTGGCCGGTTTGCTGCAGCATTGTTGGGAGGATTCAGTTGTTGACCACCTCCTTGCGGTTGGTTGTTGCCCTGGTTGTGGGGCCAGTTATTTATAGATTTCCCTTGTTGATTGTTGGGGGCAGGCTGGTTGGGACGATTTTACTGTGCAAACACTTGTCCCAATGGAGTGGGTGGGGCGGGTGGAGCAGGTGGAGCGGGGGCGGGGGCTTGAACTTGTTGCACTGGTGGTGCATAGTATATTTGTGGCGGTGGTGATGCCATGAATGTGGGAATTTTCCCCACATATTGTTGTGCTAGCCAAGCCATAGCTTGATCCTACTACGGTGGCACAAGTTGTGCATAGGAAGTTGTCGCTCTGGACTGAGACATCATTCTAGCATAGTCCAAAGCTTGGTTTTGGTAAGCAACATTAGCAGTGTTGCTTGGTTGTGGTGCAACGATAGGTGGTGGTTGTTGATAGACTGACCCTATAATGTCATCCACTACATGGGAGGCCCCCCATGCATCGTGGTAAGAGGTACTTGGACAAGGAGCGTTTGGGATGACGGTATACAAGTATCCCAACTAGGTGTAGATGAGATCAAATTGTTGGGCCTTCAATATGGCCTCTTCTTCAAATTGGGGACATTCAGATGTGACATCCTTTGCGATGGGCGGGAGCAAAGTCTTGAGGAACCAATCTAAGAAGATCCTGTCATCAAGTTGGATCTTGCACAAGTTGTGGCGTCGCCGCCACTCATGGATATGATCAGTGATGTGAGTGGCGGTGTTTTGATGGTAGGATAGCAGGATCTCCACCCCCTCATAATATCTGACCGGGAGCTAGAAATACTACAGGAACATGAAGGCTAGGGAGTTGAAGTCGGGGTACTTGGCTTGTGGCAACTCAATGTACCATTTGGCCGCGGCACCTGTAAGGGTGCGTTGGAATAGCCTTAGTCTGACGGAGTCTTCTATGATGCTATTGGACGAGCAGCATAGATGGAATGTCATTATGTGATTTTGGGGACATTCCCCGGCTTTGCCTTCAAACTTTGGGATGTCTGAGGGTAGCTTAGTTGGCATGGGTGGCAAAAAATCTTGGTGATGGATGGGGTCATTCATCAATATTGCCAAGTCAAGCAAGTTCAAATGAGCCATGAATGGCAGATTTGACCCCAAATTGATGTGGGATGGGGCTGCAATGGAGGTGGGGTTTGTAGGTGCATAATGCATCTGCACAGCTGGGGGTGTTTGTGGTGGCACCATGGCGGATGGGCCAATGCCCCCAAGTGTTGTGGGTGGGAAGGTGTGGGTGGCAGGGACATTACCCCCCTGTATGGTAGTAGGGGCAATGTCGGTTGTTGGTGCACTGCCCCCCTGCGTGGAAGGTGGGACGATGTGTGTGGAGGGGCCACTGCCCCCATGTGTGGCCACTGGACCAGCTTGGCTGGTCACTATGGGTGGTGGAAATTGGTTAATTACAGTCTGCATGACTGTGCTTGGGCCGCTTGCCACATTGTGGGTGACTGGTTGTGATGTGGACATGGGTCCACTTGCTAAGGTTAGACCAGAAAATGGATCCAGGTTTGCAGTAGCCATGGGGCTAGATGGTATGGTGTGGAGGTCTGGTTCAGATTGATATGGGTCTGAATCAGAATCAAAGGCTGTATGGCCCTCTGATGGTGTGGGAGATCACTGAGAACAGCTATGATGGTGCCGAATGAGTGTTCCAAACGGTGGTGGTTTGCCTCTTAGCCGTGAGGAAGATCGTGGAGGATCAATTTTGTTGGCTTGTGTGTATGAAACTGGTGGGTATGAAATTTGGACCTCGGTTTCAATGGCTTCCTACTGGCTGAAGGTGGTCTCTCAGCCACCAAGAATTCCAGAAGATAGCGCTTAGCTTGTTCCTCACGAGTAACTCTACTCAATCGGAAGGGGTCATTGCCCGTTTCTCTTGGCAATTCCTCTCAGCAGCTAGCTACTTTGGGGTTCCTGTGGTACTCCTCACAATGAGTTTCTAGGAAAGGACCAAGTACTTCCCACAGTTGTAGCAGTAAGGGACTTATGTCCTCAAATACTGCAGAGTTTGTTGAACTTAGTGTAAATTTGGTAACTTTTAAGGTTCACACAGCATCATGAAGTGAGTTGGGTTAATTATGTGGTATGGTGTGTTGGTTTTCTTGTTTGTTCTAGTAATTGGTTTGCAATATAGTTTATGAATTCATGGTAGACTTCACATCATTTTTTTGAATGCAAATGTAAATAGAAACTTGTAAGAAAATATGGTGATTAACCCTGAATTGTTGGCCTAAGTAAGTGTCTACCTCTCAGTGGTATTCTTCTTTAACCAAGAGAAGGTTTTGGGCTCTCAACACAATGGGACTAAGCCCATCCATAGATCCTCAGGTCAGCTTCCAAGTGCTAGGTTGGTAAAGTAGAGAGGATGCTTAGCATCATGAAAATCCCTCCTTCTCTACCCCCCATACCTTCTAGGTCGCCTGGTTTTAGTGGTTTGGGAAAAATGCCATGGAGTGCCTAGATATATACGAGTTGTCCCTTCGTCGTATCCCAGAATACCCCGGAGGGTGATGACTGGGTAGAGGAGGAAGGGGGTAGCAAGATCGTTGATTTCAAGTTGATTTTAGTTAGACTAGGTTAATTTTATTAAGCCATAAATATTTACTTAACATTTACACATTGTTTATGAAATAAAATGCAGAAAATAAAAACAGAAACTGAAATTAAAAAGCCCAAAAATGGGTCGCGCACCTATAAAGGTCCCATTTTTACGAATTGGATTCTGATCAAACCGTGAGGAATTACCTCAAACAGTTGAAAACCCACTTCAGAAATGGGCCCTTTTATCCTTAACTATAGGCATATTTGCAAATGGCTCAACTATTTGGGCAGAAAACGATCCCAAACACAAGTGAATTTTCAGAAATTTGGTTCGGTCGTTTTGCACAGTTGAGTGATTTGGAAACCATGAATGGCCAACAATAACTGGTACTTTGGCCAAATGGGCTTGGATTGTCCTTGAGGAGGCTCAGGAATAACTATAAAATTAAATAAACAAGAATCTAACATGGATTTAACATGAAATTTCTGAAAAACTAGGGCAAAATTTTTTTAAAACTTGAGAATAAAAAGTTTGGCCCAGGGATCCTGTGGGATCGACCTAGCAGATTCGCCAGTTCTATAGCAGGGATTTGTCCTTGCTATAGGGTAGGAATGGATCCCTTCCATCTATAGGATGGAAGGGTAGGTTCCTATGTGTAAATACAGAAAAGAAAAGCCGGAATGAAACTAGACAAAAATAAAAGCGAAGATGGAACCCCTCTGCACACAGGGTTATGGGTTAAAGACCTCCAAGACCCTGCATACAACAATGGATACCTGCAATAACATGTTAGGCCATAAAACTGCAAGCAACTAGATGTTATAAAAACTCAAATAAACAAAATAAAACAAAAATTATACCTCTTGGTGGAAATGGCCACCATGCCCTAGGTTGGAGAAGCACCTCTCTCTTGGCAAAGGGGGAGCTATGGCTTAAAGGGAAGATGGATGAGAGGGAGTTTGAGTGGCTTGAGAGGAAAATGGTATCAAGGCATCCACTTGGGTAGCATAACAGTATGAAAGGGAGGAATGTTTTGAGAGTGACCCCCCACCCTCCTTTTATAGTTTTTCCAAGGGATTTTAGGGTTTTAAGCCCTTGGTCAAGGCTTTAGCCCCTTTTTTCGGCCTTAATCCCCTTCTACCCTAACTTTAACCCCTTTCAGGGTTTTAGCCCCTTTTTTAGGGCTTTAGCTCCTAGGGGTCTATTTTGGGCTCTTTTTGGGGGTTTTTAGCCCTTTCCTTCATCCCTGGGCTCTTTTGGAGGTGTGGGGGTCAAATGGAAGGTCATGGAAGGTCTTATGGAGTGAAATGAGTGTTGTGAGGTGGTGTCCTTGGGTGGTGTAGGCCATTGAGAGCTGTGTGGGGTATTTTTGGGTTAACAAATCTAACTTAAAACTACTATTTTTTTTTGTATTTTGATCGAGATAGTCCTATATGCATGAGAGATGAAATATCATAAAGGTCCTAAAAGATTGTAAATCCAATCAGAAATCCCAAGTCCAATGCTCAAATATGATGTCCTAATCTCAAGCAAAACTTTTCTTTTTTGAAGGAAAGAAAAAGAAGTTTACTATGCAAGCAAGAAATGAATTCTAGAAGCTAATAAAGTGTTCTTCTTTCAGTATATGCAATGAAAATAGAGTTCAATGAGCACCCTAACTTTTAAGAAAACAAGAAATCCTTCTTTAAGCACAACCAACAAGCAAGAAGCGGATGAACAATCAAAAAGACTAAACAAACTTTTGAAATTCCACTCAAGTCAATCTTAAACCATCAAAATAGCAAGCCACACACATCAGATTCAATAACATAAACCTGATAATAGAACTGAAAGCAATCAAAATTCCAAATTTTTACAAAGAAAAATGAGGAAAAGGAGTTTTGGACTAATGCCTACCTGGCACTGTGCTTCGTACGTGTTGTAAGAGCATTTCCAAGACAACACCACTCCTTGCAAACCATATACAAGCGGTGGCACCACTTACTGCTCACTATGTTCAGGCAGTGGCACCGCTCCTCATACAAAGCATGGCCATCGTTCCCTGTAGATGGCCAAAACAAAAAAGAGAACAATGGATTAGATAAAAAAAAAGACTAGATCAAGGCAAATACTGTCGAATTGAATGTAGTAACAGAGCATAAAAGACCGAAATGACTCAGATCTTAATAGATATGGAAATTTCAAACCCAAATAATACAAATCAGAAAGTAGATCTGACTGAAAAGAGTTGAAGAAAATGGACCCTGGATTCGGACAAGAGTTGCAGACTAAGGAAGATCAGAACAACTGAATACTTTTCCCCAACAGAGTCACCAGATTTATTAGCTAGAATATTTCACCTCCTATGGACAGCAAGGTGTTCCACTGGTCTGATTGGTTCAGATCCAGAACAAATAGATCACAGAGGCTGATAACTCTCCCTAGACGTTGTAGATATCTGGAATACAAGGATTTGATAGTCCACCTATGTACCTGCAATCAAGCTCAACACGAAACAAATCAAAGCAACCAGAATACGATCTACTAATCTATGCTAGTGACTAAGGAATCTAGCAATATATATCTGAAATCAAACATCAACAATATATATGGGACACAAAATCAACTTGCATTAGATATATGAATAATTTTACAACCAAGCCTTAGTGTTGACATGCATCTCCATGAAACCAGCTCTTCATCCCCAAAATCTCCAACTCTAGCTCTCTATGCTCTCTCCAAATGATCTTGGGCCAATAATCAATCGAACAGCATAACAATACCTTCAATGTTCTTCCCTCAACCATGGCTATGAGCTCATATTTATAGGGATTTAATGGATATAGATGGTTGAGAAATTAGTGGGTGAGGTGGCCTCTAAGATCCTAGGATGAGGGATCTCGAGCTCAACCAACCCACAATAGTAGGGATAAGGTATTACATGAGGCTTACCATCTAGAAGCCTCGAGAAACTTCTCTTTTTCCCTTTTTACGCAGGGTACCGCGCTTCTCCTTCTATGACAGAGCGGTTCTGGTAATAACCAACTATGGACCAAGGGTAATAGGCAGTGGCACCACTTATGGAACATAGATGATGGGCGGTGCAAGTAGGGGTACCGCTCCTGGATAAAGGGGTATGCGCGGTGCTAGGAATTTGTATGATAGATTGATAAAAAAAATTATTTTCCACTCGAGAAGCTGGGATTCAGGGCAAGTAGGTATGTCAAATGTCTTATCACATGATGGTGACAAGATTTTGGTATAACACTCATTTACTTCACGCAATCATTATCATACTATAATTTGCAAGGTCACATCATTTATGCCAGAATGAAATGTTTAGATACTCCTTACTCTACAAGCGTATCATTGTACCACCTTGCCCTTCCATAGAGAATTTTCGGCAGCCAATCGATCATGACTACCCTCTTCATGCACTTACTATCCTGCATTCATAACAACTCTTGAAATGGTTCCAGAATTGTCATCAATTCATCATTTCAGCCATTAGTTATTCATAATAACTCATGCACTATCTCTATGCATTCATGCATTGCATCGTAACATTTGCACCCATACTTATGTATGCATATATACAATTACTCATACTTTTCATATGCATCCATTCAATGCATACCTACAAGATTTATAAAATCTTTTAATGCATAACCACTCAATGCTACCTTGCATTGATTCAGGCATACTATGCATTCAACCATACCATGCATGGCCTAACCATGACTACTTCATATAGGATGCATTACTATAATCAAGCTCATCAGTGCTTGCTTTCCTTAGGCTACTGAGCTCATAACAACATAATACATGCATAACATATTTCTATATGAATGCAGTATAAAATTCAAATACTCACAAAATATGAGACCTCTTGCTTTTACCACTCCATGCAATTGTCATAATTAAACTCTTACCTTTGTGGGTCCTACTTACACCCTTGACATTACCCATTTGGTTGGTCCTTTGCAGGAGATTGCAGAATTTGCTCACCAACTTTTGATTTTGGACTTGTTGCCTTATCCCTTTCTTCATAGGGTTGCTAGTCACATTCGTTAGCATCAGCAACATATTCAACCATGTCCATCTTGTCGTTGGTTTTTTTTCCACTAATGCCAACACCAATGCAATAATTATCATTAGTGGCTCATTATAAATGTATAATTCTCACTATTCTTACCAACATGTAATATCCTATGCATGCAAGGAATATCCTCATACATTTCATGTATAAAACTTATAATCATAATTATCAATATGGGGTTTAACAAAATTTCCCTTCTCAAGTCCCTCATCCTTGCATGGAACTCCTCTTCCACACAACAGCTGGTTTGACTTCATGGTCTTGCTACCTCTAGGCATGCAATTCCTAGATTTGTCCATATTGATAGCAGCAAATTTCTCTTTCAATAAATCACTTGCACTTTGTTGCTCCACACTCAAATTATGGTGACTCTCCCTTGTTCCCTACTGGATAATCTTTCCAACGCCTATCCACATGCTTCATTCTGACCTTGGGTGTGAAAACCACATCATTTCAAAAATGATGGCAAAACACACCACTGAAATTTTTTTGTCTGAAATGTGAGTTTCAGCCACCTAGAGTTTTCTTCCTTGTCAGCCCTGAAACTACTGAGAAATCCAATGATAAATTCACTGCAAAACCCACTGGAACACTAGCTCTAATTTGCTGAAAATTCCATTGAAAACGGTTGAAAGCTGCTTGAAAAATCCACTTGAAACCCCAATTTTTCTTTCTCCCTAATCAGATCTCTTTCCAACTAAGTTTCCGACATTTTGGCAGCCAAAATCTCTAGTTTTCTCTGCACTCATTGGTGGCCTGTTCATCTATTTCCTTCCATCGTTTCAGCGTCCAAAACCACTAATTTTCTTCGTTGCATCGGCAGTTTCATCAGCTAAGGTTTTCTGTTGTATCGGTGGCTCCAACGATTGTCTGTCGGGTGGATAGTCCATTAAACAGCCGCAACTGCGGCCAACAAACTGACTATGGTTTTTGCAGACCATATAAACTCGTCGATGGTTTCGTCAACTAATTTTCGGTGATCCAATCCACTAGTCTTCCCCACTGCATTAGTGATTCAAACAACAACCCTTTCCACGGCATCGACGATCGGGGCACTATCCATTGTGTGGATAACTCCTTAGGCATCCACAACAGCGTAAATCAAACTCACTGTGGTTCCCGCGAACCGTAACTCTATCGTCGCGTCATTGGCACCTTCTTCATCTGTCGATCAACAATCCACTTGTCTATTTTCCTCTGCTATATCAGGTCTGTAATCATCTTACCTTTCGAACTTAATCGACGATTAGAACTGTTAAGCCTTGCGCTGCATTGGTGATGAAAGAAACTAACTGTTGCATCGGTAGTTGGGCACACTGTGCATCGGGTGGCTAGTTGTCTATGCTTCGCAAAGGCGGCCAACGAACCTTCAACTTTTTATGATCGACAGTCTCATCATCTAAATTTCGTCGATGGCCGATGATTTTCAACACTTTAACAAAATTCTGAAAATTTTCTTCTTCCTTCCATGTCGACGAACCCAAGAACTAATTTTCGCCAATGGCAATGGTGGTCCGAATGACTAAACTTTGCCAATGCCGAAGGTCAATATCAGATGTTTCCTCAACTACATTGAGCCGACATTTCGGCGGCCTTCGGCTGAGCTCCGCTTAAACTACGAATCCCACATCCACTAAGTTTCGCTGACGGCTGACAATTCCCATACTTAGCAAAATTTTCTGAAATTTCTTCCTTATCCATCTTCTACTGCTTCATCGGCTCAACCATCTTGTATTCTTTGCCATCGTTTCGACGCCTTCACTATCTATTCTCCGCCGGAAGTCTCGGGGTTTACCCTCTATCTCCTGCCGCCATTTCGGCGTCCCTCAGCTGAGCTGAGCCGATGTTTCAGCTCGAACTTCATCTATTTTCTGATGACCTTATACTTAAGCAAAAACTTCAAAATTTTCTTCTCATCAGCTGTTGGAAGCACTGCGGCATCGACGGTTGAAGCCACTATCCATCGGAAGGATAGTCCACTAACCAGCCACAACGACGGGTGCGCAATCAGCTAAATGTTTCCGATGTAGTCATCGACGGTTCCATCGTCTAATAATCGGCGATGAAATCATCTAACTTCCACCGATCACCAATGATCATACTTAGAAATTTTTCTTTCCTTCGTCTTTTCTCTGCCGGCGCCCTCGGAAACCCTTCCGTCTAAAATTCCACCACGCCGGAGGTGTGTCCCACTAAATTTTCTGATGATCGATAGCTTGAACACTTAGAAAAACCTCTGAAATTTTTATTATGTGGTTTCTGTCGGGCGGCCTTCTGCTTAGGTCATCCGATGCATCGGCAGAACTTTAGACTAAGTCCTTTGATGATCCGATGATCCCAATACTTAGAGGAATTTTCCAAAATTCTGCTCATGCACAAATTTTCTTCTATTTTCTACTGGGTAGAGGATAATCTGCCTCTGCTAGCTAGATTTCTCATGGCCCTCTGAGGCCCAATGCTGCAACTTTATCTCTGTCACTACATCTTCATGGCCCATTCAGACCCATGCTGCAACCTTTAGTTCTGATACCATTCTGTAATGTCCCCGACCCTCAAACCAGCGAAGAGGATGCGACTATCACCAAACATACAACAAAATGGCTCCATGAATATGAACAGGCATATAATGCTGAAATATAAAGCTTAAAACATAAAACATATGAAGATGCATAATCCTTCATATACATAGCGGAAGCAAACATACGTTCATTCAAGCATACCACATGTTCATCATATTCATTAATCAGTAAATATAATTGCAGAGACGGAGCAGTCAAGAATACTCATCTCAAAAAGAATTCGTCTCACAACTAGCTACGTCATTGCAACGTTCCACCCAACCATAGGCCAGCGTGCTCATCAATCTCTTAGCAACACTGCCACCCCTGAGCTAGGAATGATTCCTCAAGGAATAAGGGTTCAAGCAGGCTTACACATAGCCAAGCCCACACAATAGGGTTTATCAGGCCATGAAGGAGCTAGGAAAGGCTAAATGCTAAGTTGATGGTCTCAATGGAGAGCTAAGGATGCCTACACCAAAGCTAACTTGACTCCTAAGACATCCACACACCCAACACCATGGATTAGTCCTTTCACTGCTTCACAGTCCCTCAGGCCTTGACTTCCCTTTCCAATACTCTTCAAGGGTTGTGGAGAAGAAAGCCAACAGTCTAACTCTATCTGAGCGGCTCCAAACACCAGTTTTCTCAAACATACCCAGCCTCTAATCCTAGTCTAAACAGTCTAAAGACCCACCATTACATACCTGAAGTAAAACAAGCAGTTCACAGCTCGGTGAAGAAGGTAAAGATGACAGGGTGACAACCACAAACAAAAAGGGTGAACAAGGCTCAGGTCAGCAAGACAACTCAAAGTTGTTCTTGGCCCTATCATGGCCAAAATAACTTAGCAGCAACCCAAAAAGGTACTTGCATACGTAGCAACTCAAAACCAGTGGAAGACAATTAGCCCCACACTCACAATGAAACAATGAGAACCTTACATAGTTCGCAGATGGGGAGGAAGATGAAACCTCAGCATTGACAAGGAAAGCATATGCACAGCAGGATCGTGCCTCTCAGGCCAACCTTCCAGCTCGCCATGTGAGATCATAGTCCCCAACTCCTGCATGAGTAAAACCATCCCATTTATAGTCTGTGCGTGAGGATTCAACAAAACAATAGGGAAATCATAAGGAGAGTGAACGGAACGACGCTCAGCGTGAGGATTACCAGAACCAACTTGCGGTGGGAGGAAAACACTAGCACCCCCCTGCGTGAGTGTGAGCAAGACCAAAAACCTCCGAAGAAGTGGGATCATGGGAGAGTAGTGTGGGTTGAAAGAATGTAGAGAATGTTTCTTCTACCCCCCCCCTCCCCCCACGCGACATGAAGAGGGAGAGTCTGCTGGTGGAGTGGGCGTGTGGGAAAGGACTGACAGTCCTACCACACCCAGCACTACTCAGCAATAACTGCTCCCAACTAATAGACAACAGAAGTTTAAATGGGTGGCCAACACATGGAAAACTCCCAATGACCCCCATGGGTTGGACAACCCCCCCCCCCCCCTTAACCTTAGGAATCATGCCCTTTTCATTCAACGTTGCACTGTCATAGCTGGATGTAGGTTTATTTTAATTGATGTGTCTATTTACATGATGCCAAAACTATAATGTGCCAGATAGCATGATATACCATCGGCAACGATCCCTATTGCCGAAACATACTCAACCAAATCGATGGTGGGGATTTTGCCTTTAGCTCCTCACCATGATTAATTACAATATATACATCATGTACCTTTTAATGTAACCGAGGTCAAAACCGGGGACATCACAAAATCCTTCCTTTGTGAAGGACAACTCTGCAGTACTTCAAGTGCAGACATTGCACAAGGAGTGTGGCCCAAATCCTCGACAATAGAATAGTTATGAGCATCTCAAGCATTAGGATTGTGTCTTGAACGCTTTAGGACTCCCTTATTAATGTGAGGTGTGACTTCAGGTTTATCCATAGGGTTTTCGATATGCAAAGGACTCCCAGGTGGAGCAGGTTCCTTTCCAAGGTCTAGTTGTGACGAACCATAGTCCTTCGCACGAGTCACAACCTTAGTAGCATGCACCATGTTTATGCAACCATGACCACTACTAGCTTCCAGCAGATCTTGATCTCCACCAGACTGATCATGGGTCCTCGAGTTCATGTTTTTATTATGAGGTAAATATTTATTCAGCACAGCTGGGCCCTGTGTTATGAACCTCAAGGCATCTTCCATACGAGGGCACAAGTAAGTGAGGTGGTCATCCTTACACAATTTGCAAGGAAAGTTAACCTTACGTTTAGACTGCTTGTCCCCCCCAGTATTGCAGGCATTCTTGTCATTAAAATTGGCATTTTCATTCCTATTCCCACCCTTATGATTGTTTTTACCCTTTTTCTTATTCCTTCCGGGTTGTTGGTTACCCTTCTGGGCCAATGATTGCACTGAAAGCACACTCACCATTTGGGTGCATTGAGATGAACCCGTGGCTTATATCGAGGCAAATTGGTTGACAGACAATTGAATCACCTGTTGCACAACCAAATCCACAAGTTTGGTACTCGTACAACCAACAATGCCATCGGCATGTGGTCCAGGTTTGACCTTAGGGTCGAAACTAGAACGCGGAGCGTTAGGTATAATCTCATATAATAATCTGGATTGAGCATAAATCAAATCCATTTCCTGTGCCCTAAAAATGGCTTGTTCCTTGTTCTGAACTCCGGATGTAGAAACATCCTTCACTATATAAGGCAGTAATGATTTAAGGAACCACTTGAGGAGAAACTCTAGCGATATGAAGGCTTTAATCAATCTCTTCCATCTACGCCAGTCTTGGATATAGTCTGAGATATGCATGGCTTTGTCTTTCTGAAATGTTGATAAGAGTTCTATACCAACATCATAACGCACTAGTAGCTGGAAATGATTAAGAAAAGTCATAGCTAGGTCATCGAACAAAACAAATGCCCCCCTAGGTAACTCTATGTACCATTTCATTGCAGGCTTGGTGAGGGTGCGTTGAAACAGCCTTAAACAGATCGAATAATCATGTAAGGAATTATAAGAGCACCAAAGGTGAAATGTAGTAACATGTTCACTAGGATATTCTCCCAGTTTTCCCTCGAATTTGGGAATGTCTGAGGGAAGCTTGTTAGGGACAACCAGCCAAGCTGGGTCATGAGCTACCGGATCGTTCGTTAGTCTCGACAAGTCAAGTAAATTTAACATTGCGAGGAAAGGGAGCATAGGTTGAGCAGGTCGATGCCATGCTCCCTGATGGTTTTGGTTCACATAAGACTGATTACTGTAACCACCATGGCCATGGCCATAGTATCCTCCTCCCATTTGACCCATGTAGGGTGGCATGGAAGCACCATAATGTTGTGTACCTTGACTATCTGGAGCTACAAAGCCATAATTCGGGGAGTAAGTGGGTTGTTGATACCCGTACCCACAAGGTGAATAACTCTGTCCATACTATGGCCCATAATATTGTCCATGAGAGGCTCCATAAGATGTCCCATGAGATGTCCCAGAGAAATTCCATAAGTAGGAATATGGGAAACTCCCTCCGATAAACCATAAGACATTCCAGAAGTAGGAATATGACCTCCCAAGACAACAGGAGGTACTTGACTTTGAGACATGAATATGCAAGTAGCAGTAGTACGAACATGACTAGTAGCGACATTCTGGCTTGAAGGACCACGTGAATGAGGGGGAGGAATAGCATTCGAAGAACTAGGAATAGAGGATGAACGGCCATGTGAAACGATGCAAGTGGTATTCCCTATAGTCACTCGTCTTAGTTCTGGTATCCAAATAGGACTACTAACACCAGGTCTAGGACAAACGTGTGATGTATCCTCCATCGCAGGGATGGAGGCTGCAATGTGACTCGTGCTCCCAAATATCTTCGCGTGGAAAGGAATGGGAATGCCCCCAGGCGTAGTGCTAGGTTCAAATTCTGACTCAACATGCTGTGTTGGATCATGTGTAGGGATACTAGACATGCCACAACTAACATAACTAGTGCTCGCAGGTTCATGATGAGTCTCATCACCTAGAAGCCAATACCGATGAGCTATGAATGAGGGATCATACCTGGAGTTTGTAGGTATATCAGGTGAAGGATCATATACAAGAATAGGATCATCCTCCCCAACATCTTGAGGTGGAAAAGACAACTCAGGAATTTCATTTTTGTGATCTCCCATCGTGTGTGAATCAATGTGAGGAGTAGTCCACCCTGACAATGCATTTCTCTCTCCCAAAGGAAGAGGAGATGTGGAAGGCGGAAGTCCTGCTAAATGACGAGAATGGTGAAGTGCCACACCTGGATCCACAATGACTCAAAAAAAATGGAAAAGACTCTTCTAATTATGCAAACCTTAAGCAAGCTAGCGTGCACAGAGCATACACCTATATAATCTAGAGCCAATCACAAGAAAACAAGGGTAGGATATGTGAGTTCCCGAATGAAGCAGGTATGTCTCACCTAGGAGAGGCTTGAGACTCCCATACACCACAAGCAGAGGTTCGTAACCAATTATTGTGGCCCTTAGCTTCAACGCATATAGAAACTGTGTTTCCCAACCCCAACCTATCTAGGACACTTGCAGAATAACCCCTGCAAAGTACCCCCTCGATAACCTAGGTAAGGCCACTAAGGTCACCTCAATATAATTAATTCTTAGGCAGATAGTCGCAGGCATGATTGACCGTATGGGCAGGGTAGCAAAGCCTGAAACTCTCAAAAGATCCCCCAGATACGAATACAGTCTTGGAAATATCTCTGGTGCTACTCAGTTATGACTAGGGGTCATCTCAATCAATAACCGCTCACACTAACTCGTGCTTATCTCCCTTGTAAGAGGAGGATCCTGAGAAACACTAATTATACCAAGGAATTTCACACTCTCACCTGGACAGACACATACATGTTTTCTTTAGTGGTCTTCGAGAATTTACTCACAATGAACTATTCCAAGACCCTAAAACCTAATCTTGTTGGTGTACCCTATAAAATAAAATAGTGTAATCCATTTTAATTAAGCATTAATTTTACTTGGCTTATTACTCAAAAAGGTAGATGATCGTGCAACCAATGGTGTTATGATGCAACATGAAGTAAAATGCACACCTAACAATCAATGCAAATGCATTGTGTCGAATGAAAAATAGGGCATGCTACTACATGAAATGCACAATTTTCTTCAAATGACAAATTCCATCATTCCTATATGAAATTCTGACTAATACTTCTCTAAGCAAACCTAGTGCAAGTACCATGCAAAATGCAAAGTGCAATGATGCATAATGATGCAAAGAAGCAAATATTTTTGAATTTTTTGAATAAAAATGAGATAATAAAGCAAAAGAATGACTCTACTACCCCCATACTCTATAAGCACTATCAAACAGCACCCAAGCAAAGCACTAAGGTAAAAGAGACCTAATGCACTAATCCCAAACAAAAAATCGAAAATGCAAGGACAAGAACATTCTTTAAAAAAAAAATTACCCTAAAAGGCTTCTCTAGTCAGAAATAGAGGTGTATACAGACTCTAGAAGCATCTAAGGAGACTCAACAATCATCAAAACTCACCCAGCAACACTCAATCTTCCTCTAAAAGGCAGAAAACCCGCGTATATCAGTAAAAATCGTGTGTACACGCGACTGTGAGGTAAAAACTCGTGTACAGGAAGAAAAAGAGATAAAAATGAAGGAAAACAGACAAGCTAAGACAAAATTGACTCCTATTATACACTACTAGGAAAACATGCCCCCATACCTGACTTAGAAATAGAGAAATCAAAGCAATTCAAGAACATTGAATGCCGATAAAAACCCCCAAAGGAAAAATGACTGGGACCTCAACAGCGAAGTCACCAATTCTGTTACGAAGAGAAATTCCTATGGCTTGGGGTACCACAATAGTCAGATTAACTCCAAAAATCAATCCTTTCCTATATGCAAGAGAAACCAAACATCTAACACTAAAGGATCTAGATTCGTACCTTATTCCATATGGTTTATGTAGATCCTCGTTGAGCTTTTCCACTCCCTCTTGTATTGGCAATTTGCTTCCTCAACATTCAACAAACAAGACAAGTATGCTATATATAATTGTGTTAGACCTACTCTAACATATATAATCAATAACATATAAGCATTTAAAAAAACACATGGATCAAATACTCATTTAAATACACATTATTGGACAGGAAAAGATATTTCTATTGATATAAAACAGAGATTACAATAGTGACAACCTCTGTCGGCACGTCTGCGAATCGGAGAAACTAAGTCCCCCACTTGGGCCTCCACCACTTCAATCCTCCATCTCTCGATAGCAAGCTCACAAGAAAAAGGCAAGCTTGGGAAGAACACAAAGTGCTCCAAGGGACAAAGGGATGCAGACTCAAGTATAAGCTTCGAAAACAATGGACTATAGTTTTCTTGCTCTTCAATTCCTCCCCTTTCAATGTATCCAAAGGGTTCCTTATATAGCTCTTCAATGGGGTAATGGAAGGTCAAATTTGAGCGATCTCAAGGCATATGGAAGGCCAAGAGACAAGTGATTTGGATCCACATCAAGGAAAACTCCAAAATAATTTGGCCTTTTGCACACATCTCGATGTATGCGGGTTTAAGGGTCAAATCCATGTATATACGCGAGAAAGGGATTAAAAGTCGCATATGGCAATTATTGCATGTTTTTAGGGATGACCTTGGAAACATCAAAGGTACAAAAATGGTCCATGGGGTTTAAAGAGTCTACAGAGGGACAAGGAAGGCCATAAAAGTGTGATCCACCATGTGTGGTAAAATCAGCTGTAACATTGTCCCATACTTTCTTGTTTTGAGATAAGAATTTTTTTTATGTTTTTAACAATATTCTTATTTGTGGACTTTGTCAAGCCATTATCCTATGGTTAATATGGTGTTGAGTGTTTAATAAGTATACCATGCTTTTCACAAAAGTGCACCATCTCATGATACTTAAAATCTTCAGCGTTATCAGTTACAATATTTCTAGGACATCCAAACCTACTTAGGATATTTTCTTCTAGGAAGTTTATTATAGCTTTATCAGATGCTTCCCTAGTGGTAATTGCTTCTACCCATTTTGTGAAGAAATCAATGGTGTTCAAAATATACTTGTGTTTCCCACTTGAAAGGGGATTAATTTCACCTATGAAATCTAAACCCCACTGTTGAAAGGGTGCCTCTGATACTATAGGTTTCAGTGGCAAAGAAAGAAATTTCTACTTACCTGCAAACTTTTGACATTCGACACAAGCTCTTACTCAGGAATAAACAACTGGAAATATTCAAGGACAATAATAGGATTCCCTCTAAATATTAAAGGCAGTGGATTTCCAATATCAATGCTCGCCATAAGCATCTCCATGCAATTTTGTTGTTATGATATCAACTTCATCCTTATCCACACATCTAAGAAGCATACCTGCAAGATATTTCCAAAACAAGGTTTCCTCAATTATGCAATAGTTCATAGCTTTTAATTTCAATGATCTATGTTTCTTTTTGTCTATATTTGATGGACATTGTAGATATAAAAGGAAATATAGTATTTCATTATACGAAGAATATTCTTCATATTTGTTGTAAAGATTATCTTTTTCTTTTTTGAAATGAAATTTTGCATGTATTGACTAATTAAGCACCAAATTAAGCCATGGTTCTTCATAATTCAAATCTGTAAGTAATCTAGAAACACCCTTTCCTTGGACCAATTTAGTAAGCCTAGTTCCAACATCATATTCCATAATATTAGCTATCCAATGCCCCATTTTTCTTTCACTATTGAGTTGTACCAAAATCTCCTTAAATGTTACATTAGGTTCATATGCTAAAATCTTTGACTGCAACAAATAAATTCTGAAAAAAAAAACTTGAGATCTTTGGCTAAAGCATAGGACTACTTTTCTAATATGTTATACTTGAGTTCATAATCCCTTAAGGTTTTACTGAAGAAATAAATTAGTTGTGCTAAGCCTTTCAAATTTTTCTGTTAAAGAACTACTGCTGTGGTATCCTCAAAAGCAAAGGAAAAACTCAAAAATTCTTTTGAAAATTCTAGACTTACCAACACTAGAGCCTCAGTGAGAGGCTGATTTATCTTTTCAAATTATTATCTATCCCCAAATATCCATTTTACCTCCTAGTCATTTTTCAACATTGTTGTTATTTGCTTGATGATCTCTGCAAAATTAGGAATGAACCACCTCAAAAAACTAATCTTCCCAACAAAAGACTGAATTTCCTTCTTATTTCTAGGAATATTGATCTTTAGGATGGCATTAACATGGCCAGGGTCTATCTTAATCCCTTCAGTTGAGACTATATGTCCCATAACCTTTCCTTTCTACATATCAAAATGTGATTTATTTAGATTCAAATACAATCCAAATGTTATGTACTTAAGGAATGTATGCTTAAGGGGTTTAAGATGTGCTTCATCTGAATTAGAAAAAAGTGTGGTATCATCTAAATAAATGAACACAAACTTATCCTTTTCACCAATAAATATTATGTCCATTTCTCTCTAAAAGGTTATACATGCATTCATGAGACCAAATGGCATTTTGTCACACATGAATGTTCCCCAAGGAGTAGTAAAGTTGTTTTTTCTTTATCATCTAGGTGCGTGGCAATCTGATTGTACCCTGAGAATCCATCAATCATATATATCCTTTAATCACCTACTACTTTCTATAAAATCTTATCAATCTTAGGCAGTGGATAGTTTTCCTTAAGACATGACCTATTTAGATTATGAAAAACTACACAAATCCTTATTTCACCATTTTTTCTTACACACAGACACTAGATTTGCTACCCAAATAGACTATCTAAGAGGTACAATAATTTGTGCATCCAATAACTTGTTTACCTCTTTTCCAACAACGAGTAACAATGTTGGGTTGATTCACCTAAGCTTGTGTCTAGAAGGCTTAGTATTGGGCTTTAATGGAATCTTATGTTGAATTATTCTAGTGTCATAAGTCTTTAGGTCTTCATAAGGCTAAGAAAAAATATCCATAAATTATTTCATAAGCTTGATATATCTTCTCCTTTCTTCATCCGAAAGTTCTTTAGATATTTTAACCAGTTTAGGTTCATCAGCAGTACCAATATTACAGCTCAAAACATTCTCTTCAGATGACTGCATAGTGGGTTTCAATAAGGTATCATTGTTAGAAAACAATCTCTCCAAAGGTACAAGACCTTTGGGATGAAATTTCCTTTCAATTCAATTATATTATGATTACCAATTGAATTTTTAAAATAAGAAGCATTTTGATCTATCTCAGCATCTTCATCCTGATCAATCAATGAAGTGGAAAACTCACTTGTCAATTCCAGGAATTTCTTAATATCCTGATCATCATGAAACACCCTCCACTACTTATAGTATCTGGAATTGAAGGTTTGTATCTGGCCTCAAAATAGGTTGTTTATAAATCCAAAGAGTCTCTTGTCTAATTGCGATCTCTCGGAATGAAAGATATGTTGAATACTAAGAATAAAATATCGACAAGATCCCCTACCTCATTCCTATAAACTTTTAACATCTATTGTTTACTTGATAAACATTCTTAACTTATTGAACCACTAACTCGAAGTCATAAAAAACAGCTACCTATTGAATATTTAAATCTTTTGTATCCCTTAAACCAATAATTAATGCTTAATACTCATCGATATTATTGGTTGTCTGAAATTATAGCTTGTACATCAAAGAGATTATTTCACCTCCTGGAGAAATAAGTACAACACCAACCCCTTCTCCTTCTGTAGATGATGGTCCATCAAAATACATCTACCACAAATTGTCCTGAGTCTCAATAATGTGTTGAACTAGAACTTATTTTTTAATTTGCAAAATAGCTATGGAATCCTCATTCAAGTGCAACATAGAATACCCAATATCTTCTTCAACTGCATAAATTGGGTGATTTGTTGGGTTATCATTGTCACTTCCCATATAAGAAAACTTCATTTCTTTATGTAATCTCATGTGTTCTCCTCCAAAAACCAGGATATTTGCATAATAGAGGTCCATTTGTAAAGTACCACCTACTCGTTTTTCCCAAGATCTTGACAGAATCATGCCAAATTTAGGTGCAATACCAAAGAGCCATCACAACCTAAAAATTTTAGTTTGTTTAATCATGAGTTAAGCATATATATACCTTTAACCAGTAAAATCAAAGTTCATATATATACCCAATCCATGGATAAGTTCATGGATTGGGTAGATGAGTAGATGAGTACTTCCATTTTGGTTATGTACTCATCTACCCAATCAATGGATAAGTGAATACATTTTCTTGTTAATGTGAATGGAATGTCCTTAACTATCTATCCCATCGCTAATTTCTCCTCCTCATCCATAAAAACAAGTGCTTGGACAAAGTTTGCAATGTCACTCCTCTTCTTAATCACTTGCAAATAAAAAAATTTCCCATGTTCAATCCCCACATGAGGTTCCTCCATCAAGTCCAGGGTGTATCCTGCCATGTGCAAATGAGTGTTTCCCATGCAGGATGGAGAGTGTAACATATTAAAATATTTACGAAGTTTATCTATTTGCATTCTTGATTCTTGAATGGCTTCTTGTGTGCACTTTAAAGAATCATTGGTGGCCTCCAATTCTCTAATGATCCTTTTTGGTTTGCCTTCTTCCTTTATAAGTGCATGATGGTACATTTCTCTCACCATGAGAATACAATTTCTATATGAAAGTAGGTTCATGTATCTCTCTTTCACCTTGACCATGGATTCTCTAAGATTTTTGAAATCTCCTAAGAAATATTCTTTCTCCCAGTCTTCTCCTGAATCTCACCAATAGCAATTAGACATTAAGGCCTTGATGTCAACCAAGTTTTCTAAGGATCCCTTGAGCTTCTCTTGAAGTTGCCTTAGTGTCCCACTTAAATGATGTGGTTCACAAGGAAAAAACTCCTCCAAGTTTGCATCATCTAATGGCTGCCATAAAGTATCAACTTTCTTATGGCATGAGTACACAGCATATGGTTCACACAGATTGTCATTAGAAGAATTCTCATTATCACTTTTATGGTATGAAGTGGAAGGTACTTCAATGGGATTCAATGTAAAGTGACTATTGCAAAACTCATAATTTTGATCATACCTTTATGTCTCCTTTTCATCCTCTCCAAGTGGTTGGTTTGTATTGGCATGCTCTTCTCTTTATGCTCCTTGGGAAGACTTACCTATTCAAATTTTTGTTCGCTCTACATCACTTATTCATTTGATTTGAGTGAATCTATGTTCATGGCTTCACTTTCATATTCAAGTGCTTCTGCTTCATTTCAATCCTCTTTTAGGAAAATTGAGGCTTCCTCATCTTGTGTAGCATGAGGATATGCATCATTAGTAAGATCCACCACATTTTTGGCTGCATCTTCTTCATAAACATTTTCAAAGTCTTTCTTTGTAGACAAACCAAAGAAGAGTCTTTTGAGGTATCACTTTCCCAATGGTGAAGATAGGGCCTCCAACATCTACTATAAACTCTATTGTTTCCTATCATATTTATGAATTAACTCCTCTCAAGTAGGATCCCTTTCTTTTATTGGCAAGAGAGGAAGTAAAGTGAGTAGCACCCTACCATCCATTAGTCTTGCCATTGATGAATTCTTCTTCCACCGAGAGTTAGAAATTTGGACAAGTGCCGAGGACCATGCTCCGATACCATTGTAATGTACCTAAACCCAGATCTAAGCACACTAACTCAAAAATCACAACTTGGACTCATAGAGTGAAGGATTTTCACCGAGACTAATGGATCAATTTCTACAGTAAGCACATTCCAGAGTACATCACACCTGGAAAGACCATTTGGGTAGTCCCAAATGACCAAAGGAAATTTCCCCAAGAATTAAGTGGAACTCTTCTTTTTTTGGTGCACCATTGGAAACTAATAGACAACATTAAGTGTCTATATTTCATATCTAAAAACACATATTCAAATTATAGACTCATAATATAAGGAAACCCAAATAGATTCAAACTAGGAGCTAAAATTATAGATTTTGGACACAAGACACTACTTTTTCTAAGACTTTAAAACATAACCCAATAGACTCAAATTATTCCCAAGATGATACCAAACAACTCTAATTCACATTATAACTCCAAAAATTGTTTCAAACATAATTACAGGCACACATTTTAAATCTCGTATAGTATTACTTTCAAATGGTTTGGAAAAGTTGATTTACAATCATACCAATAACATCATTCATCAACTAATTGTATAACCAAATTTCAACAAGCATTGTGCACTTGGCCCATCATAAATACAAGTTCTAGAACCACTATAATGATTCATATCCAAAATAAAATAGAGTTCAACTTTTACAATTGTTTGGATTTATAGATTTGCAATGGCATAGACATTAATAGCTCCATACAATGTTTCATGCAGTCATTTGAATCACGCACAAAACATGAGAAATCACACAAAAACCTTTATTATCAAATTGATGGAAGAAAATATAACTTTAATGGATGTTACATCAACTGAAGTATGTCACATGTATGAATACATAGGAAACTCAGTGAGTAAAAAAGATAGGTGCACCCCTCTGCCTGAAGATGAAGTAGATTCGATAAAACGAGTGTATCTTGGGCATTCATAAACCTTTTGCAGTAGAAAAAAAAGGTGTTTCCAACTATAAAGAATGTTATATATGTAATGGGATGGGTCTCACATCCAAAAAAGGCTCATATATACCGAAACTAGAACTTCAATATCATCCCTTCATCACTCATTTCCAAATCTTATCAATATAGATACATGCAATGAATGGAGCCCTTCTAGTGTGCCTTTGATCTAGATCTTAGTGGATGATATCCGAAGGATTGGATGCTAAGAGAGGAGGAGAATCGATAGCATAATGGGCCAGCTATGAGAAATACACATCAGTGATATCTAGGATGTGAATAGCCTAGACAAAGAAACATAGAGTATATAGGCCACATGGATGGGTGAGGCTCAAAAAGGGTTCTTTGATCCTCACCTCTCAAACTATACTAAGAAAGGAACTTAGAACCAATAACTCAATAGAATAAGAGGAATGTAGGATGCCAAAAATCCTTGAATGCTTTATTGAGAAGGAATAGAGCCTTTCTTATAACATTATTACAATGTCCCTTGGGGCCATACCATGGGACAAAACCGCGGGCTACCAAATACCATGGATGGGTGTATTCTAAACTGTGGGTTTCTAGAAATGCTTGAAATATTCCAAAACCATGGATGGGAAAGGGTGGCATCTCCATTTAATGTTTTTATGATGAATGGAAGAGGGTGTCCTCTCCATTTAATGATTTTATTACTTATATATCCAAATTTAGACCAGATACCCCATAAAATTCGGATCATTCACCCCCCCTTATAAAATTATGGTCCCCATAATTTCATGCTAAAAAGGGACCTGTTATTACAATGTGTTAGTTTCCAGTGAAGAGAAGGGATTTGTGTGGTTAACGCATAGCTGTGGGTTTTGTTTGGTTGATCCATAACCATAACCATGACTATGGGTTTTCTGTGGTTGAGCCATAACCATGGGTTTTTTATGGTTGACCCATAACCACAGGTTTTGTATGGCTAGCCCATAACCATAAATCTGACCGTGGATATTGTGTGGTTGATCCCTAACCATGGGTTTTGTGTGGTTGGCCCATAACTATGGGTTTTGTGTGGCTAACCCATAATCATAACCATGACCTTTGGTGTTGTGTACTTGACCCATAGTTGTGGGTTTTCTTTGGCTAACCCATATCCGTGGGTTTTGTGTGGTTGACCCCTAACCATGATTACAATATATAACTATGGGTTTTGTGGGATCAACCCATAACCATAACTATGGGTTTTGTGTCGTTGACCCATAACATGGGTTTTGTGTGGTTGACCCATAACCGTGACTACAATACAAAACTGTGGGTTTTTTGTGGTTGACACATAACCATGGGTTTTTTGTTGTTAACCCATTACCATGCTTACAATGGGATTTAATAGAAACCCAAAAATTGAAAAAAATCATGATATTTGGTGCAATTGATGTCTTACTAAAAATTCATTCATAACTTCTATTGTAGGTGATGAAATTGAATTTTGTTGAAGACCCATTTGATATCTCAAATAGAAATTTCCATCCATATAGAATTCTTGCATTGTGGTGGCCCAGGGAATGATAAATGTTTGTTGAAGCTCAAGGGATGCGCACACACTATTTTTTCAAACATCTGTTGCTTCAATCAACAATATATCTCAAACCAGAAAGCAAAATGAAAAAAATTGAAATACCCATTTTAGATGACGAACGGACCTTTCCAATGAGATATTAGAGATCCTATGAGAAGTTCTATGGAGTTTGTGGTACATGTTCAAAGTTTTTGTATGTGTAGTCTCACTGTGTACTAAAATGTGCTACTTTAAACAATCGTATATCATAGGAAAATGAAAAATAAATATCCATTTTAGATGACGAAAAAACCTTTCAAATGATCTATGGTAGGCACCTTGAAACATCTTTTAGAGATCATTGAATCTATCTAAATTTTGTAGTAGTGGATTGTACTCCAGAGAGTGATGAGTATAGGTTGCCAAGGGTTTGTAGAGCAAAATGAGCTATTGTAGATATCATGAATCTCCAAATGCAACATAGAAACCAATGTATGGCCCAACAAATAGACTCCAAGAGTGCCAAAATAATTTTTGAAGTTTCTGCAGATATTTGGACCCAGTCTATGCTTAAACCCTTATTCCGATGGAATGGTTACCTGCTTTGATACCACTTATCTGAATTTTGGGGGATGAGACCCAGAGGATTGGATGTCGAGAGAGGAGGAGAAGAGATAAAATAATGGATCAGCTGTGAGAAAATCACATCAGTGAGATCTAGGATGTGAATAGCCTAGAAAAAGAAACATAGAGTATATAGTCCATATTGATGGGTGAGGCTCAAAGAGGGTTCTTTGAGCCTCATCTCTCAAACTATACTAAGAAAGGGACTCAGAACCAATAACCCAATAACTCAATAGAATAAGAGAAATGTAGGATGCCAAAAATCCTTGAATGCTTTATTGAGAAGTCATAGAGTTTTTATAACATTATTACAATGTCCCTTGGGGCCATACTATGGTCCAAAACCATAGGCTACCAAATTCCATGGATGAGTGTATTCTAAACTATGGGATTCTAGAATCACTTGAAAGATTCCAAAACCATGGATGGGAGAGGGTGGCCTCTCCATTTAATGATTTTATGACTTATATATCCAAATTTAGACCACATGCCCCCCTAAAATTTGGATCATCCTTCCTCAACACTAATAGAGAATATCAACCACAAATATTAATGGTTGTTAAAACACCTTGAAATACATGTAAATATTTGTTATAATGAAAAGAAATAGTTGTTATAAAACCACCAAGAAAAGAGGGAGAGTTATTGCTTCAAATGAATGATTTCCTTCGACTGTGGCGCTCTCCACGAGCAAAATTTAGACCCAAAGATTCAAATATGCATACTACAATGTACCTTCCATTTGATATGAAAAATATGCATCCATTGAATCAATCACCCATTGCTCTGGTCAACCACAAGTGTGCCCTCCTCTAGCAATTATCAACACAACCCTGTACTATCGGAAAACACCACAAAACCAAATTGCTACAACTAGAACTCAAATAATTTAACATGAACTCGAATTATCTTCAAAACCATGTCCTAACCTATGTAATAAACTCTATAGAGAATTCTAAAGGTTATTTCTCCTCTCTCAATCACTTGTAATGAAACACAAATGATAGATCTCGATTATCACTCCTCACAGTTTCAAGGGGCACATCTCCTAAGCTAAAATAATCTAGGATCTCTCAAATATCATAAATAAAAAATTACCAAAAGATATGAAAGGGAGTGCTCATCCTCCTTTTATTAATCTCTATTGGTTTTTTCCTTCCTTTCATAGCTTTCTTTCTTGGAAATTTGAACCATAGATAAGCTGAATGCTTCTTTGGTAAGCTTCTCTTGCATAGGACCCACTAATCTCCATGATTGCACCCTCACTAGCTAAAATTAGGATATTTAGCTTTCTTAAGGCCTCTTTCTTGCTTTCCTTCTTTTACTATTCCTTCTTGAGCCTTATCTTAAAAAATGTGGAAACTCTTGGCTTCTTATAACCCTCTCCCAAACAGCTACAAAATCACTAGTTTGACTCTTGAGGAAATGGCCCCAAATCTTCTCCAAATGCAAATAAACTGAGTAAGATGAATTCAAATGCTTAAGTGATGGATATGAAACTTGTAATACTCATCAATTGAATTCCATTAATAATATATATACCAGATAAACATTCTTTCATTCGAAATCATCAGCATTACAATGGCATACATCAATATAGTGGGGAAATGGTCATTGTTTGCTCATTAATAATCAATTTTACATGCAACCATTTGGTATTTAGAACTGAAAATTTATGAAGATTAATAATAGAGTATATTAATCCTATTACAATAAAAAATTTACCATGATAATCTCTCTCCGAGTACAATATCTCACCTAAGGCGCAATCCCTCCATGAGCAAGAATATGCATTAAAGACTAAAAACAGTTAAGAGAATGTGTTGCACTAGAAGAAACCACGAGATGCCATTTAGCTTACACCTACAAATAAAAACTCATTCAAATATCCATGAAAGACCTAAATGGCCTCTCCAAACACCAACTTGGATTGGAATCTTTCATCCTCAAAATTGGCTAAGGCAAGAAGCTAGTCATCCACTAGCTCTCTCTCTTCACAAATAAAAATTTATCAAATCATCAAAATCCCTTCTCTTGGTTGATCCCTGTATTTTATAAACATCCTTGTCCTTCTAAGTTTACCAATCCATCAACAAACTCAATCCAATTTGAATTATGGTGTGTGCTCAATATTTGCCATCTGTCCTCCCTTCCCTAGCCTTCCATCTTCCCCTAATTCGAGTAGGGACCCATTGAGCTTCCCCAACTCACAAGAGTGCCTTCTTGTATTCTATATTTAGGCCTGACATGTCATAAAGGTCATATTTCAGCATTCTAAGGTTACCAATCCATCCACAAACTCAATCCAATTCGAATTATGGTGTGTGCTCAATATTTTCCATGTGTCATCCCTTCCCTAGCCTTCCATCTTCCCCCAATTCGAGTAGGGACCCATTGAGCTTCCCCAACTCACAAGAGTGCCTTCTTGGATTCTATATTTAGGCCTGACATGTAATAAAGGTCATATGTCAGCCTTCAGGTCTGCAATATGTCATAAATGTCATATCATCTTCATCATTGGTGTCATAGATGGCATAGATGTTAGGGAATCTAGCCCAAGTGTCCAAGAAGCTCCCATTTGACTCTTCCTCTCCCATCTAAGTTACATTTCCTTAAAAATTCGACCTATGATTCATATGGCCAAGTGTATTATCCTTCTAAATCATCCAAGAACATTAGGATTTCCATGGATTCAAAATTGCAAGAGGAGGATGCCATGTGGCACATAAATTCTAGCTTGTGTGGGCCCCATAATCTCAATGTTTCTCCATGCTCCATTTCCGCTTCAATTTCTCTTGTATTTATTTAACTAGTTCAATTATTAAATATTTATTCCATTCTAATGTTTGAAAATCATTTATTAGCTCCCTTATTAAAATTCCAAATGTATCCATCCAACCTAGGGAACTAGGAGGATTGATGGAATTGTCCTGCTATGCAATTATTTGATTGGGGACATTACAGTCCTCCCCACCCAAGATCTCTTGTCCTCAAGAATTTCATATTTGGATGCTGCAAAATCTTCTCCTCTTCCCATGTGGCATCTTCACTTGGTAGATCCTTCCATTGTACTCAGTTCCAAGTTATGGTTCTACTCATTAATTTTCTTTAGCTGCAATTTTAGTAGTGGTACTCATGTACTGTAATTTTGTGTTCCCAAAAGTAAAGAGATGTGGATTGTGAATATTTATATATGTTGTAACATCACCACTAAAACCAAAAGGATTAATCAAATCCATAAAAAACAAATTTGTGCAAAAAATATTTACCTCCATATTTTGGAAACCTTTTCCAAACTTTCACCCCTTTTTGCTTCTGTATAATTCTTTGAAGTTAGTATTGAGTTACCAAACTTTTAATTTCTTAATATTCCAATAAAATTTTAGAGAGGAATCACCATGCTTGTTGCTGCACTACTCTGATTACGACCATCTTCTCAAGTGGTGACTAAATCTCCAACGTTGGTTGTTGCCCCCAAAATTGAAATCAATAAGACCAAAAATGCTCCCACGGTCCCATATGATCCTGATACATACAAGGTGTGAAATGTATATGATTAAATTCCATGAAAAACAAGCATGTGAAAATTTAATCCATCTCTCAAAGGACCTCCCACATAGGAAACAGGAACACTTCTCTTCAAAGATGAACTCAAACAACTGAAGGTTGGTTTTCTTTCTCAAACCAACAATTGAACTGCTACTCGAAGTGAGATGAAACCAATAAATTCCAGGATCCCATTGTTTGCATTGCATCCTTCCAAACATCATAATTACAAAATATAGATCATGAAAGTACATAATAACATCATACAAATGTACATCAAGAAGGTACCTCATCAAAGAATCATGAAAGTGCTTGTACATCCAAGTAAGTAGATCATCATGTGGCCCATACACACAAGCATCAATTATTATATCATATCTTCCCCAATGACATTGAGGATCCCATGTCAAATTCCATACACTTCATGTGGCACCATAAAGAAGAAACCTTTCACCCATACCTCATTAAGATGAATGCCACAAAATTTCGAAGTGTAGGATGTAGGAGAAAGAACCAACTTACCCAAATGAACATAAAGTGAAAAATTGTCATCATGTGAAGGATCCATAGGGGTAGGAGTATGCACCTCCCTTAAAAATTTAAAACTTTCCTCATAAGTTGGTTCCAATGTAGTGGAATCATGCACTTCTTCAAAAAGTGTGCACCCATCTTCAAGAGGAAACTCAAGTTCCTCTTCCACCACAACTAGTGATTAGCTCTCATCAAGCTCATATTCAAACAAATCAATAACCTGCAATTTTCCATGTTTCTCATGATCCCTCATGTCATGAAAATCCTCCAGGAAATCTACCATATCACAATCTGAAACATAGGAGGAAGAACAAGTATCTTGCAACCTTTTTGGAAGTTTCTTATTTTGAGTTTTGAGCTTATGAATATCCTCGTTATTATTCAAGTATTATTCATGTAACCATTCATTAATCTCAACCAAATTATTTCTATCAAAAATCAAAGAGATGAAATTACCTTCAATGTTGCACATTTCTCTTTGAATCTTCTCCATGTCTTCAAGGAATGATGGATCCTCCAATGAAGAAATTTTCCAACAAGAATTTGACACCAATGCTTTAGTATAATGGAGTATGCTAAGGGCCTCATGGATATCCATTTCACTCATCTTCAAATACCCTTCAATAAGTATGGTTCATGGGAGTGAAACTCCTCTTCTTCTTTCTTCTTCTTTCTTCTTGATTTGAATAACTATTTTAAGCTCAAGTGGTGATGGGGAATTTGATATTGGTTCTTCATTATCTCTCACAAGGTATTCATCTTCATGCTTATGAGAAATTTTTCTTGCAGAAACATTTTCAAATCTGATCTCTATGTCACCAACATAGAGTTGTGAGCACCCATCTGTAGGTAATCCTTCATAGTTCAAGGATATATCAATAGATTATCTTTGATTGGAACAACCCCCATTAGTAATGATTGTGTTATTGTATTCACATTCCTCTTTATGTTCTTCTCTTCAATCACCTTTAGGTAATTGATGCTCTACTTCATGATTATCTGTTTCTTCCTTTAATGATGTATCTAGGCTCTTTTCACAAATAGGATGATTTTTTCTCATTTCATGCTCCTCCAAACTTGTAGATCGATGATTGTCCTTTAATGAATTCACATTTTCCTTCTTGTTCCTAAATCCATACTTAACAAGATATTCTTAGAAATAATACCTCTCATGAGTATCCCCTCTCAAATTTTGATACTCCTGGAAGCATGCTTCAATATCTATGGTTGTAATTTCTTCTTTTGTTGGCCGAGGAGGGAGGAAAATGGGCCTATTGTGAAGCCAAGACATGTCTAAATTTTTGTCTTAAATGGATGGTATTAATTCATAGGTGCAAGTAGCATGGTCTTATACCACTTTTAATGTCCCTTTTTAAGAAATTTTATTACAATGACTATTTTTTCACTTTTTTTCCTATTTCGACCTTTGACTAGTTTTGATGTCTAGGTCTTCAAATTGACCCAAATGATCCCAAAGATTCTGAGAATGTATATGAATAATATTAATAATTGGATATAATTTTCATTGATGATTTATGACCCTCCAAATACTTCTGCAAAATTGTTGATATTCTGGGAAAGGTAGGAGTTTTCACTAGCAAATTGGGGTTCCAATTCCCCTAGGGTAAATGTTGAAAATGGCTTTCTGAATTCTCCCAAACCCAATAAAATTTATAAAAATAGGAATATTATGTTTAAGGTACATTATTAAGGTCTCATGTGCATAATTATTCAGTTTATAAATTCTCTTATAACCCTCTTTCAAACAGCTACAAAATCACTAGTTCGACTCTTGGGGAAATGGCCCCAAATCTTCTCCAAATGCAAATAAACTGACTAAGATGACTTAAAATTCTTAAGTGATGGATATGAAACTTGTAATAATCATCAATTTAATTCCATGCATCATAAATATATCAAATAAACATTATTTCATTCAAAATCATCAGCATTACAATGGTATACATCAATATAGTGGGGAAATGGTCATTGTTTGCTCATTAATAATCAATTTTACATGCAACCATTTGGTATTTAAACCTTATAATTTATGAATATGAAAAAAAATTATATTAAGCTTATTACAATCATAAATGTACCATGATAATCTCTCCCAAAGAATACAATAGCTCACCTAAAGCACAATCCCTCCATGAGCAAGAATATGCAATAAAGACTAGAAATTGTTGAGAGAATGTGCTACACTAAAAGAAACCATGAGTTTCCCTGAATATTACACATAAAAATACAAAATTCATTAAAAATCCATGACAAACCTGAATGGCCTCTCCAAACACCAACTTGGATGGGAATATTTCACCCTCGAAATTTGCTAAGGCAAGAAACTGGTCATCCACTAGCTCTCTCTCTTCACAAATGCAAATTTCTCAAATGATAAAAAATCCCTTATCTTGGTTGATACATGTATTTTATAAACACCCTTATCCTTTTAAGGTTACCAATCCATCCACAAACTCAAGCCAATTCGAATCAGGGTGTGTGCTCAAGATTTGCCATGTGCCCTCCCTTCCCTAGCCTTCCATCTTCCCTCAATTCGAGTAGGGACCCATTGATTTTCCCCAACTCACATGAGCACATTATTGGATGCTATATTTAGGCCTGACATATTATAATTATCATATTTCATCCTTCAGGTCTGCAATATGTCATAAATGTCATAGCATCTTCATCATTGGTGTCACAGATGGCATAGATGTTAGGGAATCTAGCCCAAGTGTCCAAGAAGCTCCCATTTGACTCTTCCTCTCCCATGTAAGTTACCTTTCCTTCCAAATTCGACCTATGATTCATATGGACAAGTGTATTATCCTTCTAAATCATCCAAGAACATTAGGATTCCCATGGATTTGAAATTGAAAGAGGAGGATGCCATGTGGCACATAAATTCTAGCTTGTGTGGGCCCCATAATATTCATGTGTCTCCATGCTCCATTTCCACTTCAATTTCTCTTGTATTTATTTAATTATCTCAAATATTAAATATTTATTCCATTCTAATGTCTAAAAATATTTTATTAGCTCCCTTATTAAAATTCCACCTAGGGAACTAGTAGGAATGATGGAATTGTCCCGCTATGCAATTATTTGATTAGGGACATTACAGTCCTCCCCACCCAAGATCTCTTGTCCTCAAGCAATTTCAGATTTGGATGCTGCAAAATATTCTCCTCTTCCCATGTGGCATCTTCACTTGGTAGATCCTTCCATTGTACTAAGTTCCATGTTATGGTTCTGCTCATTAATTTTCTTTAGCTGCACTTTTAGTAGTGGCACTCATGTACTGTTATTTTGTGTTCCCAAAATTAAAGAGATGTGGATTGTGAATATTGATATATTCTGTAACATCACCAATAAAACCAAAAGGATTAATCAAATCCATAAAAAACAAATTTGTGCAAAAAATATTTACCTCCATATTTTGGAAACCTTTTCTAAGCTTTCACCCCTTTTTGCTCCGGTATAATTCTTTGAAGTTGGTACTGAGTTACCAAACTTTTCCTTTCTTAATATTCCAAGAAAATTTTATAGAGGAACCACCATGCTTCTTGCTGCACTACTCTGATTACGACCATATTCTCAAGTGGTGACTAAATCTCCAACGTTGGTTGTTGCCCCCAAAATTGAAATCAATGAGACCAAAAATGATCCCAGGGTCCCATATGATCCTGATACATACATGGTGTGAAATGTATATGATTAAATTCCATGAACAACAAGCATGTGAAAATTTAATCCATCTCTCAAAGGACCTCCCACATAGGAAACAGGAACACTACTCTTCAAAGATGAACTCAAACAACTGAAGGTTGGTTTTCTTTCTCAAACCAACAATCGAACTGCTACTCCAAGTGAGATGAAACCAATCGATTCCAGGATCCCATTGTTTGCATTGCACCCTTCCAAACATCATGAGTACAAAATATAGATCATGAAAGTACATAATAACATCATACAAATGTACATCAAGAAGGTACCTCATCAAAGAATCATGAAAGTGCTTGTACATCCAAGTAAGTAGATCATCATGTGGCCCATACACACAAGCATCAAGTATTATATCAGATCTTCCCCAATGACATTGAGGATCCCATGTCAAATTCCATACACTTCATGTGGCACCATCAAAAAGAAACCTTTCACCCATACCTCATTAAGATGAATGCCTCAAAATTTGGAAGTGTAGGATGTAGCAGAAAGAACCAACTCACCCAAATGAACATAAAGTGAAAAATTGTCATCATGTGAAGGATCCATAGGGTTAGGAGTATGCACCTCCCTTAAAAATTTAAAACTTTCCTCATGGGTTGGTTCTAATGTAGTGGAATCATGCACTTCTTCAAAAAGTGTGCACCCATCTTCAAGAGGAAACTCAAGTTCCTCTTCCACCACAACTAGTGATTGGCTCTCATCAAGCTCATATTCAAACAAATCAATAACCTGCAATTTTCCATGTTTCTCATGATCCCTCATGTCATGAGAATCCTCTAGGCAATCTACCATATCACAATCTGAAACATAGGAGGAAGAACAAGTATCTTGCAATCTTTTTGGAAGTTGCTTATTTTGAGTTTTGAGCTTATGAATATCCTCATTATTATTCAAGTATTATTCATGTAACCAGTCATTAATCTCAACCAAATTATTTCTATCAAAAATCAAAGACATGAAATTACCTTCAATGTTGCATATTTCTCTTTGAATCTTCTCCATGTCTTCAAGGAATGATGGATCCTCCAATGAAGAAATTTTCCAACAAGAATTTGACACCAATGCTTTAGTATAATGGAGTGTGCTAAGGGCCTCATGGATATCCATTTCATGCATCTTCAAATACCCTTCAATAAGTATGGTTCATAGGAGTGAACCCCCTCTTCTTCTTTCTTCTTGATTTGATCAACTTTTTTAAGCTCAAGTGGTGATGGGGAAGTTGATATTGGTTCTTCATTATCTCTCACAAGGTATTCATCTTCATGCTTATGAGAAATTTTTCTTGCAGCAACATTTTCAAATATGATCTCTATGTCACCAACATAGAGTTGTGAGCACCCATCTATAGGTACTCCGTCATAGTTCAAGGATCTATCAATAGATTCTCTTTGATTGGAACAACCCCCATTAGTAGTGATTGTGTTATTGTATTCACCTTCATCTTTATGTTCTTCTCTTCAATCACCTTGAGGTAATTGATGCTCCACTTGATGATTATCTATTTCTTCCTTTAATGGTGTATCTAGGCTCTTTTCACAAATAGGATGATTTTTTCTCATTTCATGCTCCTCCAAACTTGTAGACCGATGATTGTCCTTTAATGAATTCACATTTTCCTTCTTGTGCCTAAATCCATACTTAACAAGATATTCTTGGAAAGAATACCTCTCATGAGTATCCCTTCTCAAAGTTTGATACTCCTGGAAACATGTTTTAATATCTATGGTTGTAATTTCTTCTTTCGTTGGTCGAGGAGGGAGGAAAGTGAGCATAGTGGGCCTATTGTGAAGCCAAGACATGTCTAAAATTTGTTCTTGAATGGATGGTATTAATGCACAGGTGCAAGTAACATGGTCTTATACCACTTGTAATGTCCCTTTTTAAGAAATTTTATTACAATGACCAATTTTCACTTTTTCCCCTATTTCGACCTGTTACCACCTAAGTTGTACTTAGTGGTTTTTATCAAGTGAGCTTGGTGAACCGGATAGGGTTAACTTGTTCGGACTGCAAAAGACCTTTGGAAGTACTTCTAGGAAGTGTTTGTTGTACTATATCACATGTTCATACCCCATGGGGGAATTGTAATAAATGTTCTAGCATGATAGTGTCTGTAAAAGACTCGATCTCTTAGACTTCATTTGTCAATATGATCAGCCCAGGGTGTTTTTTCCCTTGGTTATTATTGGTTGTTGAACAAACGACTGATAATTTCTGAGTTTTTCACTCCATACCTCCAAAGTTGAGGTGGTCGGCTTGGCATTTAGGCCTATTGAGGTTATTAGAGTCTATGTGTCAATGTATAAACATGCTAGACATCATTTTTGAGTCATATGAACATGTCTAAGTCCCCCTAGGTGTTTTTCAATTTTTTAGTTTTTTCAGTGTTTTTTATTAAAATTAAATTTTTCTAAAACTTAGGCTATTTTTTACTAGTTTAATTGGAAAAATTGATTTTTTAATAAAAGTGGGCCAATTAATCGGTTTCATTCATGTAGGTGCTCATTTCCAAGCTAAGAGCACCATGTAAACCCATGGACCCACTATTTCCTAGTTTTGTGTGATTTTCCATCACTCAGGTCAAAAAGCCCCAAAAATCAATTATTGATTATTTTAATTAATAAATTGATGAATAATGGAGCAAATCCAAAATCATAAATCAATGGATTCTCAGCTGATTTGATTGAAATCAGTCAGATGTGAAGCAGATTGACTAGATCTGACAAATCATTGACTGAAGGGGGTGATCAAATCAGATGCAAAGTTGATCTTCAGCTGTCTTCATGGGGAATTACACCCTCTCTCTCTCCTCCACACATGTGGACTCTCCTGGATGCTCTGTGGACTGATGTGTCGGTGTATGGGTTGATGTGTCAGCTCAATCAAGCCCCCAGTTTACAAGTAGGCTCAGCTCAGCTTCAGTTCTGCAATGATGAACTCTCCATCAGTTGATTTCACCTGATTCCATGAGGAATTGCACCCCCCCTGGGCTGGATGGCCTGTGTTTTGTATATATCCTGCTTGAGGCTCCCTCTTCGAAGCTAGTTAGAGCTGGACTGAAGGGCTTACCATTGTAACTCTGTACTTGAACATCATTTGTGAATAAAGAAGCTTTGGAGGCTATACTGTGTAGTGCATCTGTATGTGTGGATTCTCAGTGTTATGCTGCTGATGTGGTAGCTGCAATTTCTTGCCAAATTCTGTGCCGCTTCTGTGCTCTGGCTTCAAGGATTCGGTTGAATCAAGTAAGGGTGTAAACTAGGCAAGTTATATTTCTTGATCTTGTTTATCCATATTATGTATGCTCAAAATTTTCAGTTATATGCTTAAATAAGATTATTTTTGCATAATATTTCATTTTTGTTGCTTTATACATCTATATCCAGATCTCACGAGGTGTGTGCAGGCTTGTGTTATTTAGTTGCAGGTTCCTGATTGGATGAAGGTGTGGATATAGATTGATTCCAATCCTATCCAATAATCTCAAGACTTTGTCCCTCAGCACTCCACAAAAGGGCCTCCTTTCAGCTTGCTCCATTCAAGCAATGATCCGACCTTCTCTCCTCTTCTTCTCATTTCTATAAAAAAATCAATTTTCTTACCTGGTTACGGTGTGTAAAATATTTGTTATCATTTGGATATGTTTCATCAAATTAAAATATACATAGATATGATATTTAAGAGCTCATAGTCTAGATCTCAATTCTGAAAATATCATTAAGTCTTCTAGATCTAGCATAAGGAAATCGTCCATTTTGCATGACAAGTTAAAGAGAATCAGTAGGTTGCATGCACCAATTTTCCTTTCTGTTTTAAAAGAGATTAAATCCAGAAATCATTGCATACTTCATTGGCTGCACAAACATCAAGCCAAGATCCCAAGGAAAGCTTGCTTTCCTTTGTTCCTTTTTCGCCTGTTTAGCTAGTTTTAACTTCATTTTTTTATAGATAAGGTAGGCTGATCCAAATGTACTATTAAATTGATTTTGGGCATATGTTATTCTAACATGCTCACTATATTTTATCAGGTCTAACATAAAGTAAAGGAAGATGCTGTCCGGAAGTGGCCTCGGGAGCATTCAAATCCCCCCAGGGGTCTCCCTTTTCACTAAAATCTTAAAATTTTTGCAAAGTTGTAAGATCTTGGTTTCAGCCTGTATAAGGACCAAAATTTTTCTGATATTTAAGTTCGCTGATATTGTAACCAATAATAAATAAAATTATTTTTGGAATAGGCTCTTTCGAGCCCATTCCCCATCCCCCCTGGTGGGATTTGCGTCGGTGTCCTTTTCGTCGCTTTCTGCTCATTTCTTTTCAAACTAGCATTGATCTAATTTTTAGGGTAGTATACTTGATTTTATTATTAATTTCATATTCCACTTTTTATTTTTTCAAAGTAATCATAATACTTACCCCACGATTTCCTGATTGACCCGAAAGGGGAAAGAGATTCGTGGTAGGACTAATTAGAAAACTAGAATTGTGTATCTATTTCTTTTCGATCATTTGTTTTTCAACTAGTATAAAATTAACCCCTCCTAGATTCCCCGATTGAGATCCACTTGGATTGAAAGAGGTTCTTGGAGGGTTTTCCTTTAAACAAGAACACCCAGTTTAAAACTTACTAAAATTGACAAGACTCCAGTGTGTATGCTGTGCACTTGGCTGCGGTTCATCCAATCAGTCAAGTTGCATCAAAAGCACTTGGGTGACTAGTATAATTAGGACTCACTCTCCCCAACTGACAAACCATCAGGTGAAAATCCAACACCTAGATCAAACCTTTACGGTGGCAAAATACCCAAAGGAAGCGGGAACTTCTGAAAAGTGACCTCGGGGCACCGATCTCTGTCACACCCTAATGGGTGTGTTACGAACAATAGCCCTAGAGACTCCATTTCAGCCCACATATTCCTTGCGGGTATCCGTGAAGGTTTATTTTTGGACATACTCCAAGTACTCTCGGGTATATCTGGAGTCCGCCCTTCGCCTAATTTTAATCAACTCACACTTCAATTTTAACTTAAAACATACCAAGAGGCAATCGCAAAACACTCACTCCAAGCACATGCAAGTACATTGATCTTATTTTTTGACTCCATTCTAAGGCACTGGTTATTTTCTTGCTCAATATATATATTGTGTCTCAGCACTGTTCTTTTGTGTGTTCATTTTTGTATCTTGCCATCTTTGATTGTTTATAGTTAATTTTCAAAACTCCTACGTAACTCATTTAGTTTAACATCACCTTACTAAGTAAATTGTCCTTAGTAACATAATAGGGTCTACCCCCCTTGGCTTCGTTAGGAGTTGAGCCTAAATGGAGGAGTCAAGAACAAGGTGACAGCCTTGACTCGAGACTTGCCCCCAAGGACACACCGAGTGGCTTGAATATTTCTGCCACGTGACTCAGGTGTGTGAAAGGAGGCAACATGACCTTTGACTAATTTTGATGTCTAGGTCTTCAAACTGACCCAAATGCTCCCAAAGCTTCTGAGAATGTATATGAATAATATTAATACTTGAATATAATTTTCAAGGATGATTTATGACCCTCCAAATACTTCTGCAAACTTGTTGATATTCTGGGAAAGGTAGGATTTTTCACTAGCAAATTGGGGTTCCAATTCCCCTAAGGTAAATGTTGAAAATGGCTTTCTGAATTCTCCCAAACCCACTCGAATTTCTAAACAGAGGAAGAGGATGTTTAAGGTACATTATTAAGGTCTCATGTGCATCATTATTCAGTTTATAAAGGCTATTATAACCCTCTTCCAAATAGCTACAAAATCACTAGTGTGACTCTTAGGGAAATGGCCCCAAATCTTCTCCAAATGCAAATAAACGGAGTAAGATGACTTCAAATGCTTAAGTGATGGATATGAAACTTGTAATACTCATAAATGGAAGTCCATGCATCATAAACATATCAAAGAAACATGATTTCATTCAAAATCATCAGCATTACAATGGCATGCATCAATATAGTGGGGAAATGGTCATTGTTTGCTCATTAATAATCAATTTTACATGCAACCATTTGGTATTTCAACCTGAGACTTTCTGAAGATGAAAAAAATTATATTAAGTTTATTACAATCATAAATTGACCATGATAAACTCTCCCAAAGAATACAATAGCTCACCTAAAGCACAATCCCTCCATGAGCAAGAATATGCAATAAAGACTAGAAATTGTTGAGAGAATGTGCTACACTAAAAGAAACCACGAGTTTCCCTGCAGCTTACACCTAAAAATACAAAATTCATTAAAGCTCCATGAAAGACCTGAATGGCCTCTCCAAACACCAACTTGGATGGGAATATTTCACCCTCGAAATTTGCTAAGGTAAGAAACTAGTCATCCACTAGCTCTCTCTCTTCACAAATGCAAATTTCTCAAATGATCAAAAGCCCTTATCTTGGTTGATACATGTATTTTATAAACATCTTGTTAGGATTATTAATCCTCCCTTGACCAAATTTGGTCATATGTCTAAATTGGGAGTCCATCCAGTCTATTTATAGTCATTAACACCGTTGGGTCCACTTGACCTAATTGGGGCACATGTTTCAGTTACTAAAGTGTGGGGAACACTAATTAAGGCTCACTGCCACTGATTGCACTTGATTGCATCAGTTTAGGAGCCTCCTAGACTAATCCCTACAATTTAGGAAGCCACTGGGAGTGCTGAAACCAACCAAGGTCAATTCACTTTAGTTGATGACTAGTCAAGCTAAGTTAGGAGTCAGTTACATTCAGTTCTAGTCCTCTACATTCAGTTAGTGCTAGGTTTACTTGATTGCACTCATGTGGGGCACATTTCTCACCTACCACTATCAGTTAACCTTAGTCAACACTAAATGTAACACTTGAGTTGTGTTTTAGAGCTCCGATGAACTCAGGTTATGGTTTAGACAAGGTCAGTTAACTATTGAGTCCTCCGATAGTGATTTAGACAAGGTCTTGGTTACCTACAGTCAAGTAGAGTCTAATCAATTCAAACTTCCTCATGTGGATTCGAATTGCTTATGGCTATTAAATCCATTGTACTTCATTGTAATTATCTATCTAATTACTCTTTGATTAATGAAAAGCATTCACAACTGCAAGCCATTTTTGCACTGTTTCATTCTTCAATAACTGAGTAAATTGTGTGATCTATCATGTGAGTTGTGTGTTTGTCTACAGATCTATGTGCTCAATTTAATACATCCTTAGCCTTCTAAGGTTACCAATCCATCCACAAACTCAAGCCAATTCGAATTAGGGTGTGTGCTCAAGATTTGCAACATGCCCTCCCTTCCCTAGCCTTCCATCTTCCCTCAATTCGAGTCGAGACCCATTGAGTTTCCCCAACTCACATGAGCGCCTTCTTGGATGCTATATTTAGGCCTGACATATTATAATGATCAGATGTCATCCTTCAAGTCTGCAATATGTCATAAATTTCATAGCATCTTCATCATTGGTGTCATAGATGGCATAGATGTTAGGGAATCTAGCCCAAGTGTCCAATAAGCTCCCATTTGACTCTTCATTTCCCATGTAAGTTACATTTCCTTCCAAATTCAACCTATGATGCATATGGCCAAGTGTATTAGCCTTTTAACTCATCCAAGAACATTAGGCTTCCCATGGATTCGAAATTGCAAGAGGAGGATATCATGTGGCACATAAATTCTAGCTTGTGCTGGCCCCATAATTTCTATGTGTCTCCATGCTACATTGCCACTTGAATTTTCTCTTATATTTATTTAATTAGCTCCATTATTAAATATTTATTCCATTCTAATATCTGAACATCATTTATTAGCTCCCTTATTAAAATTCCAAGTGTATCCATCCAACCTAGGGAATTAGTAGGATTGATGGAATTGCCCTGCTATGGAATTATTTGAATGGGGACATTACACACTTGAGTAATGGCATTAGGTGGTGGGGGGTTACGAGGTATCCAATGTTGTGGAGAGCAAGGCGCCACATGCCCCTTCCATGATATCATCTCATGTCACCCGAAAGGCTTGACAAGTACCCTCCTATAATACATAATATGGAAAATAAATTATTTATTTTTAATTTTCCTAAAATTGTTTTATGTTTATTTTATTTATCAACTTGTTGTTTTGATTTTCTTATAAAATGTGTAGATGTATAATTGTGATGCCTAAATTTCATACCTATAAAGTACTTTGGTTCCATTAACTACTTTAATCCAATTCCCTTTAAAAATCATAAATAAATTTAAAAATGCAAAAAAATCAAATAAATTATATTTCTTAAACGTAAAAAACTTATAAAAAATCATTATAATTAAATTTTCACTTAGTTTAAATATTTACTATTCCGTTAAATAAGTTATATTTCTTAAATATAAAAAATTATATTAAAAAATCATTATAATATTGATTTATTTTAAATATTTATTATTACAAACTCATTATAATGTTCATTTATTTAAAATATTTATTATTACATTAAAGAGATGTGAAATTTAAATTTCTAAATAGATATACCGAAAATGCTTAAAAATTTAACTTAATTTGAAATTTCAGAGTCTTAGCAACGACAAGTTAAGTTTCAACTTTTCAATTTGTGTAGTTAATGTTCTAGATTATATCAATCTAAATATATTTTCAATTTTGTTCGAGGCAAAGTAATTTTTTATAATAAAGATTAAACATATATTTAAAATATTTATATATATCATACATGTGCAAACCAAAATAATGGTATGCTTGATAGAAAAGGAAGATGAAGGTATATACATATGTAAGATTAATAAAATGATATAAAATTTCAATATGTATATAAAACCATTATCATGCCAAGTCCACACTCAATCTTATATAAGTCATTTAAAAACATATAAAAACCATTATCGTCAAAGTCTATATTTACTATTTTAATCTTTTAATGACTTATTCATATAGTAAAGGGAAAATTGATAACAAATCAGATATCACAAAATCATTACAGATGGGCTTTCACACGTGACATGCACAAAGTTTTTTTGTTTTGTTTTTTTTCACATGGAGATAGGCTTTACATTTCAGCTTTTCTTTCCGACCACTAATTTGACCACTGTGCTGGCTTTTGGAACGTGTGCACGTGATAGCCACTCAGGTGTAACATTTATGCAATTGACTATTTTTTTAAATTATTATATTTGAGTTGACCATTTATTAATATAAAAATCCCCAATTTCCTTGTGCATTTCAATGACCTCTAAGAGATTTTTTTGGACCAAGGATCAAATTTGAAGGGCAGGGTTCCATTTCACTTTGAAGGGTGGTGAGAAATTTAACTATGTAAAAATAAATTATTCTTTTTATTTGAAAACATAAGTGTATAACAAAATGTCATTATTTATTTAAAATAATGTATAAAAAAAATAACAATAAGAAGAAATCCCAAGTTATTCAACATTTATATGGAATTAGTGAGGTAAACCATGTATATGATGATTTATCACGTCCAAGTTCTTTTTATGGGGGATTACTCAAAAAATAGTATAAAGGAGAAGAGACTAAAATAAAGGTTGAGAGTGAAGAACATGTACGAGTGATGGAAGATGAGATTGGGAAAATGCCAATTTAGAAAGAGATTGTTGTACTTGTTTTGTTAATGTGAACATAGTGATAACCATTAGGAGTATTGGTTTTTTGTATTGCATTGTTCTTTGGCCAATTTATTTTGTGAAGGGAAATGTTTGTTTCATATCATGCCAAAGTGATTAGAGTAGTTTGGAATTACTAGCAACCTTATTTGAATGCATAATATGAAATTGGGGATGAAAGTAGCCTCATGGGGTACTAAAGCTTATTTGTGTCTAGAAATGTTTTGAGAAGAGCTCCACTACTAGAAGTGCTATTTTACAAGGCCAAAAGAGATCGGGCATCAAATCCCTAACATTAATAATAAAAACTAAAAAGATGATTTTTGTCTAGTGCCAACATATCAACCTAAAACTAGTGTACTTCTAACATTGTACATCCCTTAGAGATTTAAAAATTTCGATCCTTGTTGTGACCACTTGATGATTACCATAACCAATGGTTTAAAGAAACAACGTAAAAGTAAAAAAATAGAAGAATAACTTTTCCATGACATTTTACCTTACCTATTTTGAAATGAACTTTTCTACATGATATTAAAATCATTGTATTATTATCTTTCCAACTAAAAACATGAGTTTTTTTCCAATCCACATTTCCATTAATGGCAAAAAAAGTTACAAATACCATCACAGAGTTCATTGATATGTTTCTCCCTATGGACCCAGGTCATGAGTAACTAACCATTCAATTTCAAACTCCACCTAATCCCTAAGCATCGACTTCACCATAATAAACATAAGTATTAGAACACTTGAAAATTTATCTTTCAAACTTTAGTCTTGAGTCTACTAACATATAGATGTCAAATGAGAGGGATTGATAGGTATTCAAATTTCTCTTTTCAAAACTCGGTGCATATAATTAGTATTCAAACACATTGAAAAAGTATCCTTCAAACTTCAATGTGGATCATACTAGTATCTGGATCTCACATGAGAAGGAGTTTGAGAGGGATTCCATAGTTATCTTTTCAAAATTCCATCTTATATTTATGTGAAAAGGTTAGACAAAAAACAAGGACTATTATATATTGTAATCTCTTTGTGAACCGTACTTGATTCATTAAAAATGTCATTTTGACCAAAAAACATATTTACAATCTCTTCTCTTAAATTCTTGGTTGATAGGTTTGAGGGCTGGTATCCAAGGTAATCGTAGAGTCCATTTGATATGTTGACATTACGAACCTTTATCAAGGTTCATCATCAAGACAATGAATCTAGTTGAGTAACAGATAAAGATTGATTAATATATATTTAACAACACATTTCAAGAGAAAACTAGAAAATTGATAATGTCGACTATGTAACTAAGACCAAACCCAAACCCTAAAAAAGTTAAGCTAGATAATAAGGGGGTCTAAGTTGTGATTAAAACAAACACCCTAAATTGCTACAATGATTCTAAACTTAAAATAGAATAAAAATCTAAATTTAATTTGTTAAAATCAAATATTTTTCTTAATGAATAAATTGTGAATTACTTAACCTATTTTTTTATAAACCATAGAACTAAATGTAATTTCTAATTCTAACCTAGAAAGACTACAATATTTTATATAAAATAATAATTTAAGATATTTTTTTAATAATTAATGAGTTATTGGCCATAACCTAGGAAATATTTAATGTTAAAAAGTAACCTAAATTATCATATCTCATTTACTCTAGTATAACCTAAAAGGCATAATTCTAATAAAAATTAAAACTTTAAGATTAATCTACTACAACTTAATCTTGCATTTCTATCTTACCTTTTTATAATAAAATTCAACCTGGATTCATTAAAGAACATTGTAATAATTGAAGAGAGGCATCATTTTGAACAATGTAAATCAGGGCAATTATGGTAAAAACCATTTTTGTTTTAGCAATTCATCTCTTTTATTATTTTCATATTCAAAGGTAAGTTTTTTTCAATTATTTTTTTGTCGATTATAATTTATAGTTAATGGTGAATTTCGAATGTACACAGACTTATTGGAAATTGCAAATGAAAAGAAAATCATTTTGAAGCAATAAGTGCGTACCCCAAAGGAATAGTCATTCAGACTAGTCACAATAGTAAGAGGGAGATATACCCCTCTAGGTGAAATGCATGTTATTGGATAAATCTACTCAAGCACACTCAAGCCAGATCTCCCTAGTCTAAGTGGATCTAGAACAAATCAAGTACATAATACATCATACTTTCCTATATCAAATAGAAATGCAAGTTAACAGATAGATCGCTTACTTGAAGTCTACAAATCTTCTTCTTTGTTTGTTGATCCAAGCTCCAGAGCCTTCATATCTCCAGCTGCAAAACCCTATAGAACAAGTGGAAACAAGCAAAAAACACATGTGTATCCAAACATGAATTGATCTAAGCTAACAGTTAAGGAAGAAAGCTCTAAACATTATTAACACAACAACATTTATGGAAAGAGATTTGTATTAATGTAATCAAGGAGATACATAGAATTATACAAAAGAGGAATGCCACAACCTATCCTTAACGCTGCAACCTTCCATCCAACAATCCAAGAAAATCCCAATCATCCAAAGTAATATAGTAAGCCTCACAAAGGATAATAGGGATCACCTAGAAATTCCGCCAGCATAAGAGTACCATAGTCCTTCCTCCCTTCACAATGGAGATAGGGTTTAATTTATAAGGCTAAATGGATAGAGTAGGTTGAGGATTAGGAGGAGGGATCTAAGGGATCTTCCCCATAGGTTAGGAGCCAAATTCCACCTCACCTAGATGATAGGGATAATGCTCCACCTCATCCACCTTCGAGAAGGGCCTCAAAGCTTCTATTTTACGCTGAAAACACCACTGATGCACCTAGCAGTAGGAGACAGAGCATCGGTGCACCTTTCTTTAGGAGAAAGAGCGCCATCAGTGCACCTAGAATGAAGAGGGAAAAACATCGACACACATTTCTTTAGGAGAAAGAGCACCATCGGTACACCTATCATGAAAGGGAAAAGCGTCGACCTACCTAGAGAGGGTGAAAAAAGGGAAGCAACAACCTCAAATAAACCCAGTTTAGTAGAGAGAACTTTAGGGATTAGGCATAAGGTTGACAGATGGATCAACATGACGAGATTTCACTGTAATAGAATGCCCCCCAAAGCATGAAGTTATAGGAATGCAATAGGTGAATTCTTTGTAAAGTGAAGATATCGAAGGCAAGGATGTTGCATGGAAGCTGCTGCAGTACAACTGACTCAAGTCTCATATGAATCATGACATGGATTTTAACCAACACAATGAAAATCCATGGTAGTAGAGACCGACTAAACAAAATCATGGCTACTAGACACAAGCGTAGATCCATGATAAGTTGATAACACAAGCACGAGCAATACAATCTGTATCTGTGTAATATGATTCAAACAAGTTCCATTGCAGCCTGGGAAAAATATCAATGAACCCAGGGTCTTCAAGTCGAACTTGCAATGATACAAATATAACCATGTGATTACAATGTCTTGACGTCGAACATGGTAGAAACCACTTGATTGCCAATCATTGATGTAAACTGTTAACAAGTGCGAGGGAAATCACCATTGATGTCAATGATTCCCAAGGTATCTTAGTACATTCTACCAAGTGTGAATAAAGGACTTGAAGTTGAACACTCAGTAGAATATTTCAATCAAGATTCAATGATGAAAACTCATGTTGAAAGTGAGGTAACCTACCATTGAGGCATGCAGGTCGAAGGTACTTGTTTTGGTTTCTAAGTCCAATCCCTGGATAAGGTGTTGAAGTCGACAGGAATAGACTCATCGAAGGAAGGTCATGATGAATCCCCCATCATCGACATGAAACACGATCATAGATTTTTTAGAGTAAAACAGGAAACATAGGGATATATGAAACTGACTCAAAGATGACCAATCATGATAGAAGGTAAACTAACTGCAGATAGATGACAAAAAACTTCTCTTGAACATGGGCATAGCATGACTTGGCAGTATTGACACGAGAATGATACCAATCCCCCAATGCAACTGACAGTGAGAGAATTCTTGGACAACTCAAAGGAGTAAGAAGACTCTAGGAATCAACAAGACTCGAAGACAAACCGACTACCCAAGTGCTGAATGCATATGCAAATGAGTTCCTTATTCAAGAGTAACTATGTACTTCCATAACAAAATACAAACTCTTTCCTTAATTTCCCCATCACAAAGGACGAGTGTCTCTTTTCGGTTTTACGAGTTCAAAGAGGGTAACAAACACTCGTTTTAGATCATCAAGTGATGAGTCCATTCTCACATGTTTTATGAACCTGAGAAAGGAGGGGTTTGTTCCCAGAAAGGGTCCTTCATCATTTGATTTTATGAGTGCGATGAAAGTAAACTCATTTGTCATTTCATGTTTAGAGAGTCTGAAATGACTAAGAAAACTCCAAAATAGACTTTTTCGTAAATTTAGTCCCCAAGGCCCAAAAAAGTATAAAATGATGCCTAGGAGAACTCTTCCTTTCATGATTGGTTGGAGTATACCTTTTTCGTAAGTAGTCCCCCCTCGTCCAAAAAAGGGGTAAACTATCACCAGGAAGATGACTCTTCAGGTTCTTTATGAGCGTGAATAAGACAAGCTCACTCGGCAATATTTTCACATTTTAAGAGTCTAAAAGATCTTTTTTATAACAGAAACAGAAAGAGGGATTATATTAACAGGCTGTGCACAGCCATTCATTACATCAGAGAAAGGAAATATAAGGCCGGCAAGGCAAAAATGCTGCACACCATACTTGTTCAGTTTCCCATAAGAGAGAGCATAAAACTGTTTCAGAACTACAAACGATACGGGTAGTATATACCCTCACGAACTGACTACAAAGCAAAATGCAGTGATACATAACCCATACAAAATTGAAACATAATAAGCAAGAGATAAAGTCAGTTGCCTCTCAGAGGCCTAGGCTGCATAACAGATTCTTCTTCCATGGGTTGGCTAGCTGCTTCATTGACTCCATTAACCCTGCTTTCCTGATTCATAGAAACAAGCTTTTGAAGGTCTTCTTCAATGCGTTCCACTCTGCCCAGCAGCTCACGCAGCTTGCTCTCTAGGTCTTCTGTTCGGGCATCATTATTGCTGACCTCCAGCGATGTTCGACTCACAATCTCACTCATACTCTTAATTTCCTTAGCCATTTCTTTGTTATCCATTACCCCTATGGCTGTCATTTCGTACAACCTGCGCAGATTCTTCATAATGTCCCGCAACCCAGGGTTATCACCAAAATGAGCCATTCTGTCAGTATCAGTCGTGATTGCTATTCGGGAAAACTGAATATGTAGAGGGAAAACTGCAATGTCTGCAATTTCTTGTTGCAGGGCTGAAACTCTCCATAGGTCGACTATTTCTTGCTGCAGGGCGGAGTCCCTAGAATTATCTGAACAAGACAAAGTCCCCAGGGCGTCTTTCTTCTAGCCGAAGCAGAGGCATCCCAAGACCCTATCTTGTCTGTCTGTTCGTAAGGAAGAGGTATCGACCTGATTATCAATTTCATATGGTATATATATCATACATGTGCAAACCAAAATAATGGTATGCTTGATAGAAAAGGAAGATGAAGGTATATACATATGTAAGATTAATAAAATGATATAAAATTTCAATATGTATATAAAACCATTATCATGCCAAGTCCACACTCAATCTTATATAAGTCACATAAAAACCATTATCGTCAAAGTCTATATTTACTATTTTAATTTTTTAATGACTTATTCATATAGTAAAGGGAAAATTGATAACAAATCAGATATCACAAAATCATTATAGATGGGCTTTCACACATGTGACATGCACAAAGTTTTTTTGTTTTGTTTTTTTTCACATGGAGATAGTCTTTACATTACAGCTTTTCTTTCCGACCACTAATTTGACCACTGTGCTGGCTTTTGGAACGTGTGCACCTGATAGCCACTCAGGGGTAACATTTATGCAATTGACTATTTTTTTAAATTATTATATTTGAGTTGACCATTTATTAATATAACAATCCCCAATTTCCTTGTGCATTTCAATGACCTCTAAGAGATATTTTATGCAATTGACTATTTTTTTAAATTATTATATTTGAGTTGACCATTTATTAATATAACAATCCCCAATTTCCTTGTGCATTTCAATGACCTCTAAGAGATATTTTTTTGGACGAAGGATCAAATTTGAAGGGCAGGGTTCCATTTCACTTTGAAGGGTGGTGAGAAATTTAACCTATGTAAAAATAAATTATTCTTTTTATTTGAAAATATAAGTGTATAACAAAATGCCATTATTTATTTAAAACAATGTATAAAAAGAATAACAATAAGAAGAAATCCCAAGTTATTTAACATTTATATGGAAATAGTGAGGTAAACCATGTATATGATGATTTATCACGTCCAAGTTCTTTTTATGGGGGATTACTCAAAAAATAGTATAAAGGAGAAGAGACTAAAATAAAGGTTGAGAGTGAAGAACATGTACGAGTGATGGAATATGAGATTGGGAAAATGCCAATTTAGAAAGAGATTGTTGTACTTGTTTTGTTAATGTGAACATAGTGATAACCATTAGGAGTATTGGTTTTTTGTATTGCATTGTTCTTTGGCCAATTTATTTTGTGAAGGGAAATGTTTGTTTCCTATCATGCCAAAGTGATTAGAGTAGTTTGGAATTACTAGCAACCTTATTTGAATGCATAATATGAAATTGGGGATGAAAGTAGCCTCATGGGGTACTAAAGCTTATTTGTGTCTAGAAATGTTTTAAGAAGAGCTCCACTACTAGAAGTGCTATTTTACAAGGCCAAAAGAGATCAGGCATCAAATCCCTAACATTAATAATAAAAACTAAAAAGATGATTTTTGTCTAGTGCCAACATATCAACCTAAAACTAGTGTACTTCTAACATTGTACATCCCTTAGAGATTTAAAAATTTCGATCCTTGTTGTGACCACTTGATGATTACCATAACCAATGGTTTAAAGAAACAACGTAAAAGTAAAAAAATAGAAGAATAACTTTTCCATGACATTTTACCTTACCTGTTTTGAAATGAACTTTTCTACATGATATTAAAATCATTGTATTATTATCTTTCCAACTAAAAACATGAGTTTTTTTCCAATCCACATTTCCATTAATGGCAAAAAAAGTTACAAATACCATCACAAAGCTCATTGATATGTTTCTCCCTATGGACCCAGGTCATGAGTAACTAACCATTCAATTTCAAACTCCACCTAATCCCTAAGCATCGACTTCACCATAATAAACATAAGTATTAGAACACTTGAAAATTTATCTTTCAAACTTTAGTCTTGAGTCTACTAACATATAGATGTCAAATGAGAGGGATTGATAGGGATTTAAATTTCTCTTTTCAAAACTCGGTGCATATAATTAGTATTCAAACACATTGAAAAAGTATCCTTCAAACTTCAATGTGGATCATACTAGTATCTGGATCTCACATGAGAAGGAGTTTGAGAGGGCTTCCATAGTTATCTTTTCAAAATTCCATCTTATATTTATGTGAAATGGTTAGACAAAAAACAAGGACTATTATATATTGTAATCTCTTTGTGGACCATACTTGATTCATTAAAAATGTCATTTTGACCAAAAAACATATTTACAATCTCTTCTCTTAAATTCTTGGTTGATAGGTTTGAGGGCTGGTATCCAAGGTAATCGTAGAGTCCATTTGATATGTTGACATTACGAACCTTTATCAAGGTTCATCATCAAGACAATGAATCTAGTTGAGTAAGAGATAAAGATTGATTAATATATATTTAACAACACATTTCAAGAGAAAACTAGAAAATTGATAATGTCGACTATGTAACTAAGACCAAACCCAAACCCTAAAAAAGTTAAGCTAGATAATAAGGGGGTCTAAGTTGTGATTAAAACAAACACCCTAAATTGCTACAATGATTCTAAACTTAGAATAGAATAAAAATCTAAATTTAATTTGTTAAAATCAAATATTTTTCTTAATGAATAAATTGTGAATTACTTAACCTATTTTTTTATAAACCATAGAACTAAATGTAATTTCTAATTCTAACCTAGAAAGACTACAATCTTTTATATAAAATAATAATTTAAGATATTTTTTTAATAATTAATGAGTTATTGGCCATAACCTAGGAAATATTTAATGTTAAAAAGTAACCTAAATTATCATATCTCATTTACTCTAGTATAACCTAAAGGGCATAATTCTAATAAAAATTAAAACTTTAAGATTAATCTACTACAACTTAATCTTGCATTTCTATCTTACCTTTTTATAATAAAACTAAACCTGGATCCATTAAAGAACATTGTAATAATTGAAGAGAGGCATCATTTTGAACAATGTAAATCAGGGCAATTATGGTAAAAACCATTTTTGTTTTAGCAATTCATCTCTTTTATTATTTTCATATTCAAAGGTAAGTTTTTTTCAATTATTTTTTTGTCGATTATAATTTATAGTTAATGGTGAATTTCGAATGTACACAGACTTATTGGAAATTGCAAATGAAAAGAAAATCATTTTGAAGCAATAAGTGCGTACCCCAAAGGAATAGTCATTCAGACTAGTCACAATAGTAAGAGGGAGATATACCCCTCTAGGTGAAATGCATTTTATTGGATAAATCTACTCAGGCACACTCAAGCTAGATCTCCCTAGTCCAAGTGGATCTAGAACAAATCAAGTACATAATACATCATACTTTCCTATATCAAATAGAAATGCAAGTTAACAGATAGATCTCTTACCTGAAGTCTACAATTCGTCTTCTTTGTTTGTTGATCCAAGCTCCAGAGCCTTCATATCTCCAGCTGCAAAACCCTGTAGAACAAGTGGAAACAAGCAAAAAACACATGTGTATCCAAACATGAATTTATCTAAGCTAACAGTTAAGGAAGAAAGCTCTAAGCATTATTAACACAACAACATTTATGGAAAGAGATTTGTATTAATGTAATCAAGGAGATACATAGAATTATACAAAAGAGGAATGCCACAACCTAGCCTTAACGCTGCAACCTTCCATCCAACAATCCAAGAAAATCCCAATCATCCAAAGTAATATAGTAAGCCTCACAAAGGATAATAGGGATCACCTAGAAATTCCGCCAGCATAAGAGTACCATAGTCCTTCCTCCCTTCACAATGGAGATAGGTTTTAATTTATAAGGCTAAATGGATAGAGTAGGTTGAGGATTAGGAGGAGGGATCTAAGGGATCTTCCCCATAGGTTAGGAGCCAAATTCCACCTCACCTAAATGATAGGGATAATGCTCCACCTCATCCACCTTCGAGAAGGGCCTCAAAGCTTCTATTTTACGCTGAAAACACCACTGATGCACCTAGTAGTAGGAGACAGAGCATCGGTGCACCTTTCTTTAGGAGAAAGAGCACCATCAGTGCACCTAGAATGAAGAGGGAAAAACATCGACACACATTTCTTTAGGAGAAAGAGCACCATCGGCGCACCTATCATGAAAGGGAAAAGCATCGGCCTACCTAGAGAGGGTGAAAAAGGGGAAGCAACAACCTCAAATAAACCCAGTTTAGCAGAGAGAACTTTAGGGATTAGGCATAAGGTTGATAGATGGATCAACATGACGAGATTTCGGTGTAACAGAATGCCCCCCAAAGCATGAAGTTATAGGAATGCAATAGGTGAATTATTTGTAAAGTGAAGATATCGAAGGCAAGGATGTTGCATGGAAGCTGCTGCAGTACAACTGACTCAAGTCTCATATGAATCATGACATGGATTTTAACCAACACAATGAAAATCCATGGTAGTAGAGACCGACTAAACACAATCATGGCTACTAGACACAAGCGTAGATCCATGATGAGATGATAACACAACCACGAGCAATACAATCTGGATCCATGTAGTATGATTCAAACAAGTTCCATTGCAACCTGGGAAAAATATCAATGAACCCAGGGTCTTCAAGTCGAACTCGCAACGATACGAATATAACCATGTGATTACAATGTCTTGACGTCGAACATGGTAGAAACCACTTGATTGCCAATCATTTATGTAAACTGTTAACAAGTGCAGGGGAAATCACCATTGATGTCAATGATTCCCAAGGTATCTCAGTACATTCTACCAAGTGTGAATAAAGGACTTGAAGTTGAGCACTCGGTAGAATATTTCAATCAAGATTCAATGATGAAAACTCATGTTGAAAGTGAGGTAACCTACCATTGAGGCATGTAGATCGAAGGTACTTGTTTTGGTTTCTAAGTCCAATCCCTAGATAAGGTGTTGAAGTCAACAGGAATAGACTCATCGAAGGAGGGTCATGATGAATCCCCCATCATCGACATGAAACATGATCATAGATTTTTTAGAGTAAAACAGGAAACATAGTGATATATGAAATTGACTCAGAGATGACCAATCATGATAGAAGGTAGACTAATTGCAGATAGATGACAAAAAAATTCTCTTGAACATGGGCATAGCATGACTTGGCAGTATTGACACGAGAATGATACCAATCCCCCAATGCAACTGACAGTGAGAGAATTCTTGGACAACTCAAAGGAGTAAGAAGACTCTAGGAATCAACAGCACTCGAAGATAAACGGACTACCCAAGTGCTGAATGCATATGCAAATGAGTTCCTTGTTCAAGAGTAACTATGTACTTCCATAACAAAATACAAACTCTTTCCTTAATTTCCCCATCACAAAGGACGAGTGTCTCTTTTCGGTTTTACAAGTTCAAAGAGGGTAATAAACACTCGTTTTAGATCATCAAGTGATGAGTCCATTCTCACATGTTTTGTGAACCTGAGAAAGGAGGGGTTTGTTCCCAGAAAGGGTCCTTCATCGTTTGATTTTATGAGTGTGATGAAAGTAAAATCATTTGTCATTTCATGTTTAGAGAGTCTGAAATGACTAAGAAAACTCCAAAATGGACTTTTTCGTAAATTTAGTCCCCAAGGCCCAAAAAAGTATAAAATGATGCCTAGGAGAACTCTTCCTTTCATGATTGGTTGGAGTATACCTTTTTCATAAGTAGTCCCCCCTAGTCCAAAAAAGGGGTAAACTATCACCAGGAAGATGACTCTTCAGGTTCTTTATGAGCGTGAATAAGACAAGCTCACTCGGCAATCTTTTCACATTTTAAGAGTCTAAAAGATCTTAAAGAGGACTCTATTAGGGTTATTTTTTCATAATCCAGTTTTAACGAGTCTGAAAAAAGAGTAAAACTATACTCAATACCTCTTCACTGAATTTTTAACAAGCACACCGAAGGTATAAAAGGTACTCGGAACCTTTTTCATGTTTGAATCCAGAGCACGAAAAAGTGATAAAGTAATCTCAAACCAGTTTTCATGTTTTAACCAGACCACGAAAAATGAAAAGTATGCTCAACACCATCTTACTGTTTTTATAGAGCTCAAAGATCAATTGAAAGAATGCTCAGGGTATCTGATTCATTTTGTAATGAGATTGGAACAGAGGAAGAACTATGCTCAAAATGTCGTTTCATGGTTTAACGAGCTCAAAATTAAAAGAAAGGATGGTCAAAATGACTCCCATTGACAGGTGATTTCCCAACATGATGTCTAGTGGCTAGTACTTTCCCCTAGTATAATTGTCAAGTAGCTAAATACAACATAAAGAGGTAGGGTACAATGGCCCCCAAGCTTTTGATTTTTCTGCTTTATAAGAATATGAAATGAAGGTTCAAGTATTGAGCCTTGACACAATGGAAGAATTCGTTTCATTTTTTAACAAGTTTTACACGAAAAAGGAACCGTTCTCAAGGTCAGTTTTGTTTTTTAATGAGCTTGAAACCAAGAATAAATAACTCAAAGTGATCTATTTCATTTTTACACAAGATTGAAACAAAAAATAACTATGCTTGTGGGGACCTGTTTCATTTTTACACAAGCTTGAAACAGAAAATGACTATGCTTGAGGACATCAGTTTCATTTTTTAACGAGCTTGACATATAATGGGAACTATGCTCATAGGCATCTATTTTATTTTTTAATGAGCGTGACACATAATGGGAACTATGCTCACTAACCTATTTCATTTTTTTAACGAGATTGACATAGAATGGGAACTATGCTCACTAACCTGTTTCATTTTTTAATGAGCTTGACACAAAAATGGAACTATGCTCATAGGTGCCTGTTTCATTTTTTAATGATCTTGACACAGGATGGGAACTATGCTCACAATGCTTGTTACATTTTTTAACGAGCTTGACACAGGATGGGAACTATGCTCACGGGTTCCTGTTCTAAAGCCAACATGATGTCCATAGGTTGGTGGGTTTCCCCCTTACTTAATAATATAGCGACTTAACTCCAGTATGATGTCCAGAGGCTGGATCCATGCCCTCCATTTTACCTATGATGGTAAGAAGATAACTAGAAGGAGAAGGAACCACAAGAACATGCGGGACATTCAGGGAAGTCTGATGACTAGGAGTCATACGATCATCGGGTTTAATGAAGGAAAGATGATCAATGGTCACAATTATCCCATCATGGGGAAAACACATCACTCGAAATAGTGTGGACACTACAACTTTCATGGCGTAAACATAATCACTCCCAAGGAGCATATTGAAATCTAAGGGACCTTGGACTACCATAAAATCGATACAGACAGTTTTTCCTTCCAAAGTAATAGGCAACTGGGGAAGGATCCCTAAAGGCATTGTAGGTCTTTGATTAAAATCCAATATCTTATCGGTAGCTGGCACAAGCAAAGGAGAACCTATGTATTTCCAAGCAATAGAGGATAGAATGCTAACATAAGCCCCTTTGTCAATGATAGTGCAGAGTATACTCTTAGCGGTAACTCGCACAGATATCTAGAAAGCAATGCTTGAATCAAGACGAGATTCTGTTAGGTTATTCCAGTAAAAAGAAATAACCTCACTACTTGGAGAAGGTTCTGTCAAAAGAGACAAAATTTCCTCTCACATGGACAAATAAGAAATAACTACGAAAACTTATGCTGGTTTCAATTCACTCTTAACTAGAAGAGAGGGAGAAAGCGAAGACTGTGTCAAAGAGACTACTTCAATATTAACACTCTCTGAATAAGGAGTGGGATCAGGTGGAGATGACATCAAATCGACCACTTTAACTTCACTCTCCAAGGGGAGAGAGGGATTGACCAAGGTTAGAACCAGATCGACCGCTTTGACTTCACTCTTCAACAGAAGAGTGGGATCGACCAAGGATGGACTTGGATCGAACGCTTTGACTTCACTCTTCAATGGAAGAGTGGGATCGACCAAGGATGGAATTGGATTGAACACTTTATCAATGAATGGGATGTCAAGGGACAACTTACGATAAACAGTTGGAAGCCATTACTGAGGAATAGTAAAATATTCCAACAACTTTGAAGCTTCATCCAAGCGAGGACCAAGGAAAGTATAGTGCATATCCTTACATAGCAAGAAAGGATACCTAACTTTTCCTTTATGACTCTTAACCAAAGATTCACTGGTTGATGGAGCATCATCACCATGATGACCAAAGACTGATGACATGGGTTGTTTAGACCACACTTCTAACACATGGGAAAGACCGGGACAGTCCTTGAGAAGGTGATCACCCTTGAAAAGTCTACAAGGGAACTTAGCTTTATGCGAGCTGGAAACAGGTACATCAATATCCTAGCATGATGATAAGTGGCTGGTGAGCTTCCAACATGACGATCAAAGGTTGGAGCTACGACCTTCTGCTTATTTTTATTCTTCTTAGCCTTCCTTTTCATCTTCTTCTTACCCGCCTATTTACTAACATTATAGTTTTCAATAGGTGAATAGGAATAAAGGGAAGTTGATTGATGCTCATGCGGTAAAGGACCAGGATCCAACACAAAGGGTGCATTTGGTATAATAGGATTGGAGAATAACCAAACAGGTAATCCTATAGTCAATCCGAGAAGGTTCAAAATGGCCATGAAGGGAGGACCAACAACTCCACAAGGGGGAGAAACAAAAAACATACCCTAAAATGGGTTCTCTTGACTAGTGGTCCTGGGAAAGTCTCCCATATCTAAACTCTCTAAACATGAAGTACCACACAAGACAAACACTACTCAAGTTTGAAAGCCGCAAGAAAATTATGTGAATAGGAGTGGATCAAAAGTCAGGACTCTCACAAGATTATCAAGGCTTCACAACTCGCTATATACCGCAGGGTCTAATAGTGAAACACGACAAGGAGGATTGGGATCGTAACCTTCCCTGAACACCCGACTACCTGTATGACACATGCATAGTAATATCCCTGAGTGTTGTTCTTGGTGTATTACGATGCCAAGACAACCAAAAGGTTAACTCAGTTGGTCACAGAAATCCTAAGAGGATCTCCCAATATACACTAGGTATGGGGGAGCTCAACTCCATAGTGGTGTTGTCTAATGTACAACTATTTGAAAGGGGGCCTCCAATATATAATCAAGTATTTGAAGTAACTTTCAATATACCTAAAGGTACATGAAAGTTTTTTCGATATAACAACAGTACATGGAGGAACCGCTCAGACCTCGAGATGTAGTGCAAGTAATAAACGACGGCTGCCACGCTTAACGATGTCGAAACATGTCACTAAATTACACACAGTTACTAAATGATTTTAAACCTAAGACAACGTTAACTTTATCTTGAGTGGTTAAGTGAATGCATGAGGTGTAGACAAGAAATTTAAAATGAATGCAAATCCTAGCTACATGAAAATGCACAGTTCTCTTTCGATGAAAGCTACCTAATGTAGGGAAAGAGTTTTCTGTTAAAAAGGATAGAAATTAGAGATCTAAGAAAACCAAGTTCTAGTCAAAGGCAACTATAATGAATGCATACACATGTATAAGGGGGTCCAGGGGAGTGGTCCACCCCCCTACCCTGAGGGTTTTGGGGTGTTTGGGGGTGTGAGCCCCCAAGAAAATGTTTTTGGCTTGTTTTTTTTTTAAATTTTCTTCTCTTTTGATTGAGTTTCCTCTTCAAACAAACATGAATCTAGAAAATAAATAAAAGGATAATTTTCTTCTCATATCTACAAACATAAAAAGAGAGAACATCTACAATGCTCCATTCATTCAGAAATCAAAAGGAATATGACAAGCACCCAAACAACTCCAAACAGTCAAGAATTGCTCCAAAAGAACCAAAATGCAACCAACACTTAATGATTGAGGGGAGGAAGGGTTTGAATATCAGGTCTGACTATCAAAACAGATCTAAAGAGGTCTGGAAATGTGATTAGGAATGTTAAGGAAGAACTAACAAGTGGAGGATTGAATTTACCTACCACAACCAAGTCATTCTCTTGACTATTAAAGCATCCCAAAACCAACAAAAACAAATCCAAATAGAGATAATGCTGGGTCTAGGGGGTGTATGACTATCATATCTAGCATAAACACCACAATCCATCAAACCAAAACCCAAAAATGAAGGAAAATCAAGCTAAAATATGAGTTTCTAAGGGCAGGCGCACTTGCCTATACTGCACTAGAGAACCTAAGAGGGGTAGGCACACTTATTACACTGCACAAGAGTGTAGACGATGCACCTAATACACTGCAAAAGAGATCCGAAGGCACACCTACTACACTACACAAGAGCGCTAGAGCACACCTACTACACTACACAAGAGTGTCGATGACACACTGTCTCTTAAGGCAAAAAATGTTGGCGGAGATAACACTCATGAAACTAGAAAATAATACCAGTGACACTCTGTCTGCACAACCAAAGTGCTTCGATGGAGAAATAGAGGGTAAAAGCCATATTTCCTACGGGAGAAGTGTTGTAAAGGGATAAACACCTTACAACCGAAGGTCTGGGGTTACCAACATACTCATGAAACTTGCAGGCAATCGACTCTAGAGTGCAGTAAAGGAAATAGGAGGATAGAAAATACTCACCCGATACACGACAATTGATCCTAGCTTGTCCTCTTCCGCTCTGCTTCTCCTCCAAAGCCTTCAGGGATGCTTCTCCTTCACCTGTCAAGAGTTAATCCTCCAAATACAAGATGATACATATATATAAACAGGTTAGATAAATCATATACAGAGTGCTAAATCATAAGTATTTATCAAACCACAATATATGAGAGACATTCAAGACACATATGGAAGAAGGATTCTCTTTATTAACAATAATGAAAGAGTTTAGTTTACAACCCAACGCCTGAGACAAGGACTCCTCTGCAACCAAAGGATTATGAGTTCCACTACTCCAAAGACTTCTGAATGGACTCCACCAACATAACTTTTCTCTCCAAGTGTATGTGATTAACACCCTCCCCAAGGCCTATATTTATACTTGGTGAAATAAGGCAGTTTCGAAGGTTGAGGAGGTTGAGACAGTTAAGGTGATTAAGGTTAAGGGATTAACTAATCTCAAGTAATCACGAGTTTTTATTTTTAATCAAAGGAAGTTGTACGTGGGTATCAATACTGGAAACTCGCGTATGACACGCGAGTTTATCTAAAGGTAACCCGCGTACAAATCTGTACATGAGATGCAATAACCCACTTGCGTATAACATGCGAGTTCCATATAAGAAGAGTCACGTACAGGACTTGACATATTTAAAAGGTAAAAATAACCAGCTGGATAGATGATAAATGTAGTTCATAATAAGCCCATCTATAGTGTTTTGGGCAACCCTCAATCCATAAATGTCATTTTGTGTGCCAACATAGTGAATGTCAGCACTCGGACGGAGAGGTGCCATTCAGGTGGATAACAAGAAGGGAATAAGTTTTTATTGTAATCCAAAGAGCATCAAGAGGATGAAAGACACTCTTCAAAGAAAAAATATAAAGGAGGGAGGGTCTCTAGAGGATAGAAAATGGATTGATAAACATATATGAAATAAAAAACAAAAGAAATCAAATCTATGCACATCCCTAGTATGGTCACCAAATTTGTTATCAGATAAATCTACTCAAGCATACTCAAGCCAGATATCCCTAGTCCAAGTGGATCTAGAACAAATCAAGTACATAATATATCCTTCTTTCCTAGATCAAATAGAAATACAAGTGAACAGACAGATCATTTACTTGAAGTCTATAGATCCTCTTCTCTCTTTATTGATCCAAGCTCCAGAGCCTTCAGATCTCCAGCTGCAAAACCCTGTAGAAAAAGTGGAAACAAGAAAACAACACATGTGTATCCAAACATGAATTGATCTAAGCTCACAGTTAAGGAAGAAAGCTCTAAACATTATTAACACAACAACGTTTATGGAAAGAGATTTGTATTGATGTAATCAAGGAGATAGATAGAATTATACAAAAGAAGAATGTCACAACCTAGCCTTAACGTTGCAACCTTCCATCCAACAATCCAAGCCAAAGCCAATCCTCCAAAGCAAGATAGTAAGCCTCACAAAGGATGATAGGGATCACCTAGAAATTCCACTAGCATAATAGTACCATAGTCCTTCCTCCCTTCACAATGGAGAGAGAGTTTAATTTATAATGCTAAATGGATAGAGTAGGTTGAGGATTAGGAGGAGGGATCTAAGGGACCTTCCCCATATGTTAGGAATCGAATTCCACCTCACCTAGAAGATAGGTATAATTCTCCACCTCATCCACCTTCTAGAAAGGCCTCAAAGCTTTGTTTTTAACCCTAAAAACACCATCAGCACACCTGGCAGTAGGAAACAGAGCACCGATGCATCTTTATTAAGGAGAAAGAGTGCCATCAACACACCTAGCATGAAGAGGGAAGACATCGAAACACATTTCTTTAGGAGAAAGAGCGCCATCGTCGCACCTAACATGAAAGGGAAAAGCGTCGGCTTATCTAGAGAGGGTAAAAAAGGGGAAGCAACCACCTCAAGTAAACCCAATATAGCATAGAGAAGTTTAGGGATTAGGCATAAGGTTGACACATGGCTCAACATGACGAGATTTCGGTGTAACAATGCACAAAGAAAGACGTGTTATCTTACTTATGTAATAACAAACTCTCCTCTCCCTATATATTGCTTTTAGTGCATGTGGTTCCTATAATGTAATGAAATTGAGTTGGAATTCCCATAGTTCCTATAATGGTTCTATCTATCTATTCATGAACTCTTTATGAACAAATATATCTATCCATGACATAGGCAAGAGTAGGTGAGTAGGTAGATTGTAGTAAGGGATGGAGCACAAAGCAAGAACCAAAGTAAATATAAATTGAAATGGTTTACATACAATGCATACATTGCACGTTCTTATTCATGTGGCCTCCCTAATGTAGGGGTTATCCTCATAAAAGTAAATACCTTCTATAACCTTAATTATATAAATCCTAAAAATTGGAAATAAAAAAATCAAGTCTCTCCAATATTGACATCTTATCCTATTTATTTTATGGAAACACTTCAAATTCTCCAACAAATATCAAGTATTTTAAACTTTTTTTTTGTTCTATTATGGTTTATGGATTTCAGATGCACACAAACTAATTGTAAATCATAAATAAAAAGAAAATCATTTCCAACACCTAAATGTTATAGGAGCAACAATTATTTATTCAACCTCCCACAGACCACAAGAGATGACTATAATACACACTCGATTATTGTGTAGAAACCTATAATTCATATCTCTATGGCCCTCACATGGTTCACATTGGCAACCATTTGGGCATCTTCCGCCATTCATGTCATGGAGAAAGATCTCATACAAATATGGAGACACACATGTGGATACAAAATTATTATTATTTTAGCTAATGCAATTCCATACATATATAAAGCAGTCTCTACTCTCCCAGTCCCTGAAGCATATAGTTTATTAAACTTAGATAAGGGACAACTCTGTCGGGCCAGTGAAAAATTCAGTTGTTAGGTCATTGCTAAAATAAGGCATTGGAATTTGGAAGGACCTTTGAATGGAGGATTGATTCCGCTCGATGTCGACTCTATTGGTCAAGTGCGATTGGGCCTACCTAAAATAAAAACCCCAGAATGTAATACTTAATGCTTTTAGGAAGTAACTTTTTTTATCAACCCTAAATTTGGTAGTAATTTTTTGAATTGAATCATGTTCTCCCCAGATGTTCAATTCGAAGTGATAAAAGAAAATCCCCAATTTTAGGTGGATTATGGATAATACCTCCAATGTATATCGAGTTTATCACCCAATTCGAAGTGATCAAACAAAATCCCCAATTTTAGGTGGATTATGAATAGTCCCTCCAATCTATATGGAGTTTATTAGACCTATCAGAAAGGTTAAGTATTTATTAGTCCACTATAAGGAAGAACTTAAAATTCTCCAACAAATATCACTACAACTTGGGTGTCTAGTGTCTACCATAGTCAACGAAGGAAGACAAATCACAAACACACATTTGGGATGTTTGCGATAGCTAGGTTGTTGAAATCATGTTCTTATCTAGCTCACTGCACTCCCTGTCCCTCATTCATGAACATTCACCAAGGGATTCCCTTGTTTATATAGATTGGTAGATTATTTGTACTTCTTGTTACCATTATTAGAAGGATGACAGGAAAACAGAGCGATCAGAGTCTACAAGATTTACATTGTCAATTGTTAAATATTTTATCCTTTCAACGTTTGGATTTCATTAAGGAAATTGGAATAATTCAAACACTTGTATTCAAATATTTTTATTTATTTCAACCTAATGTTTACAATTCATGGTAGATAAAAAGCATGGACATATTTGGAACTCAAATACCGGGCTCTTTCATTTTGCTCGTCTGCCGAAACGAAGTTGTGTTACTAGACTATGAAAAGTATACATTATTTTGGTTCCAATTTAATTTAAATATTGGTTTTTTTAAGGTTATATCTATTGAGTATTCGAGACTTAGTTTAGAGGATGCGTGATTGCATAATACATTAAAATTTCAAACAACATTTTGGATGGAGAAATTTTAAAACTTATATTTATAGCACTAGAAGGCACTCCAATAAGCAACACATTTAACTTTTCTCCACATATAAAATGTTACACAAGTACAAAACATTGTACATACCTATAAATTCATGACAACTAAGTCTATGACTTAGCTATGCAAAATATTGTGGAGGAAATATAAATTAGGGAGACACTAAAGCATGGAGTTGGAGAGTTGATATTTTGGGTCACAACAATTGTCCTATACTCGTAAACTCGGGATAATATTTTTTTATCCCATACACTTTGTCAATATTTTTAAGTGCAGGGAATTTCAATCCATCCTACCCAATGTTCTACCTTTGCTTCTCTTTCTCCTACTTGTGATGAAGATGGAACCTTCGATTTGTCCACCGCAAAAGACAACAAGGAATTAGAGTGCAAGTCATTTTCTTCTACAGAAAGAAGATTGAAAGCAATGTCATCTCAATTCCCCAATATCCCTATGCTCCTGAGTTGGTTTTCCTTTCCCAAGGTAGGCGAATGCATGTTTTTATATTTCACATGATTACAAAAAATAAATTTTATAATTGCTTCTACATAACATAGATATACATGTGTAGGTGAGGGAATACTAGGTATTATTTTCCTGGGGTGTCCAGAGACTTTCAGATATCATTCTTCGATTTGAGGGCACTCATGGTGCATATCAGAGAGACCACGGGAGGAGGAGGATGAAAAACAAGAGCACTCAAGTCAAAAGGTGAGGCAAGTAAGGAGGGGATATGTAATAATGATATTTGTAGGAGAAACCCACTCGTGGTATAATTATGGCAACGAGCGTCTCCAAATCGTAGCCATTTTTGACACAACCATCCCTCATAATCAGCTTGGGTGCAAGAGTTACCCCGTAAGCATACTGACAAATTAAGTAATGATAATATTGATTTAGGTATATGACAAATTCTTTCATTTCTTTTAGAGATGAATATATGCATATTGTACAACCCTTCTCTCTAGATGGCCCTCTGTTCCAGTTTCCTTCGTATCTTCTACCTAACCCCCTTCCTTCAATGAGATTGGTAGACTCAGCGGCTTAGGTGAACCGTGGGATACTAGGAGTGCCGATTCAAATGATTCTAACCGCAGTAAATGAATGGAAATTGGAATAAATCATGGAATCCTAGACTAACTAGTATATGATATGATTCATGAACACAAACAAAGGGCAACGTGTTGCTATCCTTCTACCAAATATCTGTCACCCCAGTCTTGTGGTGGTCATAATAGAAATGTCTGGAACTGGGTAAAACCCTGGTCTGGGAACTTACAGACCCATTGAACTAGGTTAGGTTCAAATCCAACTATGATTACTCAATGCATTATAAGTTACAACTTGTAAGTTGTAACAAAAAAAAACATCGTTAGTTTTTCCTTATGGATCCTTGACAATGGAGGGTTATCAAATCAATTCACCATCCATAGATATGACTCATATGATCATTTAATTTCACATCATATACTCAAATAATCAAGTGAATTGTAAGTTGTGATATCACGTGACTCAGTGAACAAGAAGATTCCAAATGGAAAATCGAGTTGGCAGCTGGCATCCTCTCATACCAATATTTAATGAAGTTGGTGAATCAATAATGCATTCCAATTCCATTAATTATTTGAAAGTGAACATCGAATTCAGAGTCATAGTCCCAAATCACTGAGTTAAACTTGGCACTAGGCAACCCAGTGGCCCACTATGGTCTGTGCCCATTGGGATCGATATCCTCATCCATGATCTGACTATTCAAGGGCACTTGGGTAGACTCTCAGTCCCAAATCTCCCACAGTCCATTAAATCACTGATATCCCTTGGATGGGAAAAATTTGTAGCTACCCCTATGTTGCAAATTTACCCAGGCTTACTCAATTTCATTATTGACGGGCTGGAAATGAAACTAATTTTGTTTTGCATGGTTAAATTCCTTGTGGCCTTCTATGACTGCTAAAATGGCCTTTGAAGGGCTCTGAAGGATTAAAATTTGAATCCTTATTTGGACATGGTTCACCCAAAAAAACATTCAATGAACACCTTACTTTTGTGGGGATATCAATTATTGGATTACATCCAAAAGGAAATCCAAACAGTTTATATGGGAGATGTTTGAAAATTCGACGATTTTGATAGATCTTTTTTTCCTGGAATTTAATGTTTTTTTATTTTTCAAAATCAGAATTTCAATGTTTTAATTATGATTTTGATGGTAGAAATGGATTCAACGCCCTCAGAAACCCCTTGGATAACAAAAATCCCAGAATTTGACAGCTGTAACATGCATTTTAAAAATCATGCTGGAAAAATCTACTTATTATGACCCAAATTGTCGAATTTTTAAACTATGCGGTTTATATCTCCACAACAACAATACTAAATGCATTGTTGCAGAATGCATATTAGACTCCCATACAACAAGGCAAGGAAAAAATCACGTATGAGATCACATAATTATTTGTACTTTTGTTTCCATATATATTTGAAATCCACATAAACATGGCACTATTGTGATGACCAAGACCATTCTAATTCTATGAATAAGTTGGATGCACAAACACCATCTAGAGCTTTAGGGGGTTGACAAGTACACCATTCTCAGCTTTCCTTATAGCTTATGCTAATGAGTTAGAAATAATGGTCATCCAATTAAATATTTTTTCATTTTTACTGTTTTCATAAATCCTTGGAACCCAAGCAATTTTCATATGAGTGGAATATTTTCACCTTAGAGTTTGCTTATTAGTTTAATGGCACAATTTGTCCCTTGTAATTAAATTGATTTCCCCCCTAGAGTTTGCTTATTAGTTAAATGGCACAATGTGTCCCTTGTAATGAAATTGATGGTAGGGAAGGATATATTGCTTATTAGTTGAGTGGCACACATGTCCCTTGCTACAAAATGGATGGTAGGTAAGGATCTACTGTCTCCAGAGTTAAAATTATGTCCATCGTATCATTCATCAACAATATCATAACAATCATGTGTGCAAGTAAAATCTCCTATCCATTTATTAGTTGAATAATTTCAACTCTTGAAAGCTTATAATATGAATTTGCATATGTAGGTGCAAGAAAACCTAGATGCACTTTCCTTCGACATTAAAATTTTGTTTGATGTCTACATTTGTGTGCTCTACCAACCATCTGATGACTTTTACACATGAAAAAACAGGTTGTCGTATAGCGACATTATGAATGTAATTTTTCTTCAAGTTTTATATTACCTCAATTTCATGTTCTTTCCTTTCACTTGGTTCTTCAAATGATATCAAGAAATCATTAGATGGGTATCTTGAAGTCTTTATAAATTGTAACCATAACAAATTATGCATCCTTAACTAACTTCTTTTTCTTCTTAATTGTTTTTTCTCCCAATGGAATTGGTGGTTTTGTCGCATGCATTTCCTCCTCAAGTTTATTTGGCACATATATGTTTTTGATAGGTCGTTATTTTTTCCTTTGCTATCTTCTTACTTATTCCTTGTCTCTCAATATTTGTATATGTACCTAAATGTTACATATTAAATCAAACTACGAAATGTTTCAAATTCAAAAAAAAATACAATACCCAATTGCAACTTTTCAAATCTGACTCGTCTTCCAAAACTAAGAGGGTTATACCCCCGATTTAAGCCACATTTTTCCAAAGTGTTAGTAAATATCAGTAGTTCTTTCAAATGGAGATATGATTATTCAAAATTGTGAGTCTTAGGACAACCAAGGCAAAAATTTATTAAGAAATAGATTGACTAATTTGGGTCGAAATATGGCTATCAAAGGGGAATGGATATATGTGTATGCATAATTAAAAATGAGTGCATTTGGGATTCGGTAATTTTACATTCAAAGAGAAAGTTGTAATAGGAATTTTTAGTCAATGCGGACAATGACTAAAGTCCCTAGTTTGAATGGCTCAGATCTAGAACAAAATACCACAAAGATACATACTTCCAACTAGATCAATCAAGTGATGGAAAAGAGATATAGTAAGGACAACTTACCTTCAATATGACATTTGTCCTCTCTATTTCCACGCAAATGCAAACCACCTTTGCACACACTAGTACCTACAACCAATAATATACAAACAAGATAAAATTAGCTTGAACTAGTGGTAACAAAACTTAGCTAATCAAATATCCAAGGAGATCTGATATAACATGATTAACACGACCAAGTTATGGGAAAGAACATATCAGTTGTATTAAAATACATTAAAAGAAATAGTACAACCATTTAGGAATTAGAATTGTATCATCTTTCTAATGTTCTCCTTCCACCAATAAATCATACAAGACACCACATAAGCTAAATATCTAGATCAAATCCCCCAGCATCTACCTGTTATATACTTCCTCCTCCAAACCCAAGGCCTAAGACCTCAATATATACAACAATGTGGATAGGGGTAAGTTGAGAGGATTAAGTAAAGTGGGCAGGATATGATCCCAAGAACTAGGGAACTCGAGCTATATATAATACTATAGGGATAATGCTCTATCCATCAATATTATGCTCAACAACCTTCTCGAAAGCTTATTTTTCTTCCTGCATAGAGGTCGACATGCTTTGTAAATGTAGTAATAGGAATCAAGAGGGGTCAGTTTTCTCTACAATGGAGACAGGAAACATCGATGAATCATGTTGCAAAGGGAACAAGACAAATCTGGAGAACTCGACGCACTGTTCTAAGTGAGCAAGATGCATCTAGGTCACAAAGTAAGATTATTTGCAAGGAAAGGGGAACACGGATCTATCCACTCTTAAATTGACTTTAGGGACTGAGGTAATGAGATATCACAAGGTGACTGACACTGACAAAAAATTTATGTAACAGATTTCCCCCCAAATTACAAATCCAGAGGAAGAGGATAGGTGACGTACTTTGATGTGACTTTTCAGAAGAAGAACCATCTGTCCAAGAACTAACAACAAAGAACCAATCACTTTACAAATTTTGACAACTATGAACAAGATGACCGAATGCATGGCTTCTAACCAATACAACGCAGATCCTTGCAAATAAACTCAAAGAGCAATTGTCAACCAATATAGTGAAAATCCATGCAAATATTGGTAGTGGATATGACCAAAAAGACAGACTCATGCAAATCATAGCCACTGACCAATAGAGTGTGGATCCACGAAGCAGAAATCACATAGCCACCGACCAATACATTGTGGATCTATGTGATAGCAACCATATGATATCCATATGGGAAGTGACTCAAATAATCTCCAATGAAGATTGGGTACAATATGAAACAAGGAATACCCTGGGGTCTTTAAACCAAACTCATAATAGATACGATCCTAACCATGTGAATGAAAAGAGTTAAATTTGAACATGGTAGGAACCACTCGATTATTGACCAATGATGTAAATCGTTAGCAACTGCAAGGGAAATCACAATGATGACAATGAATCCCAATGTATTATAGTAAATTATTATGAATGCAAATAGATTATTTGAAGTCAAGCATTCCCATAATCATTCGATCAGAGGTCAATAAAGTAAACCCATTATCGAAAGCTAGAAGACCCTCCATTGAAGCATGCAGGATTCAAGGTATTTAATGGTTTCTAAGTCTAAACCATAGATGATGTGTTGATTTCGACAGGGACAGACTTGTCAAAGGAGGGCCATGATTTATCTCACATCATTGACACAAAACCGATATACAAGGATGATTTTTTATGGTAAATCAGATGAACACAGACTAACACAAGGTATATAGGTAAAGGTACTGAGAGACTGGTTCAGGGATTGGAATGGAAAATAAGTGTAAGGTTATGACTCAAATAGAAGGCTACCCTTATGAAATGATGAAAGACTTGGCAACATTGACCGACAGAGACGGGAGTCAAGACATAATGAGACATGATTGCGGCATTCTCTGAATGACCCAAAGGAGTAATGAAACTCATGGACTTGACACAACACAGAGACAAGATTATTACCCAACTATTTTAATGAAATAAAAATAGGTGCCATGTTCATGGGTTATGCCAAGATACCATTAAATCAAATTTAGATACATTCCCTTCCCTTATTCCCCATCATGTTTGATAAGTGCCTCTTTATTTATTAATGATCTTGAGGAGGATAAAAAATGCTCAGTATATCTCATCTTTGAGACAAGTCCAATCTCACATGTTTTACAAACCTAAGAAAGGAGGGGTTCGCCCCCTAAAATTTCCCTTCTATGTTTAATTTTATGACTCTACAGAATGCAAACTCAATGGTTTTTCATGTTTAGAGAGTGTGAAAAATCCAAAGAAGACTCCAAGGTTAATTTTTTCATAAGTTTAGTCACCAAGGCCCGAAAAAAGTATAAAATAATACCTAGGAGAACTCTCTTAGTCAATGGTTTACTAAGGTATTTATTTTTCATAGTTAGTATTTCAGGTTCAAAAAAAGGGTTAAACTGTCATCAAACAGACGCTCCTTTGGAAATGCGTGAAACTTAAAATTTTATCAAGTGTGGGGGAAAGAAAGATCACGCATGGTGTTCCATTGATTCACAAGTATGGGACACCAAACAATAAAATCGACACTATCTACTATGGTTTTAACTAGCACAAAAATAACATAAAAATCACTCGAAATCTTTTTCATGTTTGAGTCCAAAGCACACAAAAGAAAAAAGTAAGCTCCAATAGTTTTACGGGAAAAAAATTCCTTGGAATCATGAGATCTAATTGGACCATAACTTCGTCCCCATGCTTGACCTATAATCTCAAATACAAATGTCAGCAACCATAATATAGTAAAAATAAAAAAACAGTTTTTAAATAAAAAAAGGGGTTTTAATAAAAAAGGTGAAAATAATAAAATATTCCAAGGTAAAATAATAAAAAAGTACCCCTCAAGTCAATAAAACAATGAGAGAGGGACTCATTTTTACCATTGTTTTTTTACTAAGAGGGTGAAAAAACTACTTAAGGTAGCTTGCTTGTGTTAGAGATTCTAGGCATTCCAGATGGTGGATTTTCATTTCATTAGTAGAAACTAAGCATTCTCATCACCTACTTCATTTTTCCAATTGATTGTCTATAATTTCTTCATGTTTCATAATATTTTTAGGGTGATTGTTTAGGGAAAATTCATGTTTTGTGGCCAACATGCCTGTCGCTTTTAAGGAAGGAGTTGAGCTAGGTCGATGCATACCATGAAAGGGAAAAACACGATGAATACACTCTGTGGGTAAATAACATAACATGTCGACCATGGAACCCAGAATTTTAGAAGAAAAACGTCCAAAAGATCCAAAGTTTGTTCACAAAATCGGTTTTCTAATTCCCCAATTTTTGTTTCTACAGGTTTCAATTGGCCAATATGTTGGAATGGAGGGAGAGAGATCATGAATTGGAAGATATCGATGATTTAAATTATGTCATGTCCCCTCCCCTACTGCCCATCGGAAAGGACGCAATGAATGCTACGCTGACATCGTAACCAGGGACGTAGCCCCATGAACATAATAAAAAAATGCATTGAAACTAAAGAAATATGCAAAATGTATAATGTATGAAAATACAACGGAAGAAAATCATTCATGCATTCAATATGTTCATAATAATTTTAAAAAAAATATTTGCAAAGTTAATACAAGAGCACTTGTCTTGAAATTGAGTTGCCCTGAGCAACTAGCTATGTCATTGCAACATTCCTCCCAACCATAGGCCGGTTGTGCACATGAATCTCTCAGCACAACTTTTTCCCCCAATATGGGCATGATTTCCATGAGGAAAAAGGGAACAATAGGCTCACACATAGCCAAATACACACCAAGGTTCAACAAAGCGAGTCTGTAGTTGGGTTTATTAGGCTGCTAAGGCAGTGGAAAGGGAAAATTTCTAAGCTAGTGAGCCCAAACACAGAGCTCTGGAAACCTACACAAGATCTATATAGCTTTTCCTCCATAATACCTACACACCTAACACAAGGAATTATTCCCTTCACTTCTACACAGTCCCTTAGGCCATACCTCCCCTTCCATTGTTCTCTAAGGTATGCATAGAAGATTAGTCAACCCCTCTTGATCTTTTTGTGAGGTTCTCTCTTCACTATGTTTATCAACCAATTCTGGGCCTCTTCCACTCCTATTACAGTTCATACAAAGCAATGATGCACATAACAACAAACTCAAGTGTTGGGTATGAAGAAAAACGTTTTGGAAACAAAAAACAAAATGCTAGATGGGGAAATCAACCTTGGGAGAGAAAAACTGATTTCAACAAACGTTCATGGGCATTGCAGGAGAGAAAACGGCCTCTACAAACCCCCAAATTGTGAATCTCTCTTCCCGGCCACTGTGCAATACAAAAACAGGTTTTTGGCCATAGATAGATGAGGAAAACTACAAAAAATCATGAGTGAAACGCCCCAACTAGCTCCAACTGCGTGAGGAAGAGAAAAATGTTGGTGAATAATGGTTTGGGCACCAATTTCTGGGTGTCTTCTTGCCCCAGAATAAAAATACAAATTTCCAAACATAGAAGAATTAAATGATTGGGTGCATAAGAAAAAATGGGTAGTTGAGAGTTTATGGGTTCTCTCATTGAAATTTGTCTTAACACTATTGGATCAAGGGTTTGAATAATTTCCCTCCCTATTCCTTGTTAAATCACGCCTCTATCTCTTGTTGCATTGCATAGCTAGTTGCGGGTATTTTATTAAATTGCATATTTACATGATGTCTCAATTTATATTATGCCTGGATAGCACAAGAACCATAGGTATCGATTTTAATTTCTGATACATAAAACACTAAATTGATGGTTGGTCCTTGGCCTAGAGCTCCTCACCATGATTTAATAATGATATTTACATCATGTACAATTTTAATGCAATATGGTCAAAATCGGGATATTACAAATGATGCCAATACTATGTTGTCCCTTCAAGAATGTGGGTTGGTGAAATTATTCCTCACTCCACCATGTATGAGGGCTCAAGTTCCTCTACTAGATCATTTGGTGAGGATGTAGGACCTCGCTAAGAAATATTTCCAAGTAGTGATTCACATCCTCACTTTGGAAATAGATGTCATCTACTTCTTGACCAAGATCTCAAGAAGGGGAGCTTGTCCCGTCATATCAAGGAAAAGCAGTGATGAAGAGAATGCAAGCTCACTTATTGATGAGTACTATGAGCCTAGGACTACCTCGGCTAGTGGTAATATCAAAATCAAGCACGTCCATGATATAACATTGAGGATCCTTCTTTTTTCCATAGTACAGGTAGTGGGTACCAAGGCCCATCATTATGCCACTAGATCCCATATGTTATGCGCTCTAGAGTGCATGCAACCCACAATATTAAAATGGTGCAATTTTATACTAAGCATCATGAAAATATAGTTGACTAACTGTAAGGTCCCAATTCGAGAATTCCCAACGAAGGCATAATTTTGGAAAAATTGTCTTGACTAGTTTAGACTCTGAGGATTTGAATGGATCAAGAGGGTCTCAAATTTGGTAGGGAATGATGCGGGGAGTATTAGGAATCTTCAATTGAATCTCTAATATTTTTATGACAGTTCATAGATATATTCAACTCAATTTGGGCATGATGGAAAAATTGGGAAAATTACTAGCAATTTATGATACAGTCCCCCCTAGGGTGTGGGCAGAAATGGCTCTCCAACTCCTATGAAAACCTCCCAAATTTCAGAAAAATTTATGGGGACTATAATTAGACTTCATTTACTTTCATTTGTTGCATTTATGAGTTCTTCAAAAGAGGATTAAATCTTCATATTCGAATGCATAATTTCAGTGGTATTTGCTTAAGGGAAATGGCACATAAAATCTCAACTTTGACTCATAAATGGTGCATATAATGGTTCATAACAGAGAAATATGAATATATACCATTGAAATAATTTCAATATCTCATTAACAGCATATAAAATTTACCCAAGTTGCAATATACATTAGATATACAATCTCCATTGAAAGGGAAAATCATCACATGGAAACTAGTCACAATAAAGCTTGGAAATGTGGACATTTGCATATGTATTTCTTCTGATTTCTACTTACAGATAATATTATATAGATAGTAAATATCCATGAATAATTCACCCATTATTGGGAATCAACTGAACTCAATGGGGCGCAACCACCATTCACACAAGTGCGCCTTCATAGAAAAACATTGAAATATGGAAGTGGAAATTGAGAGAATGGGAGGAGAGATGGGTCATGAATAGTAGCATCCTCATATATGCAGAAAAAAACTCCATGAATCTCCCAATTATATTTATTAATGGCCTCTCCAATGGAAAAATTGGATGAGAATCTCACTCTCTCGAAATTGGCTCACTAGCAGGGTAAGTGTGCACTTGTCATGCAATGGACAAGCTAATGCTATCCAAATGCCAAAGTAAAATTAACAATTGATAAAAAACCATTTACATTCCTCATAACATATTTTTATAACCCTCCTAAGTTCCTCCAATTTCTGATTCGTTCCCATAGGCTTCCTCCAAATCATCCTTGAGGTTTAGTAACCTCCATGCCACTTGGCCTTCTCTTCAACCCTTCATCTTCCACCAAATTCAAATGGATTCCACCTAGTCCCGAGTGTGCCCTATTGGAGGATATTTTTATCCCTGACATGTCAATTTTTCATATTTCTACAATCAGGTATTAATTTTCATATAATATTCCATCATTGTTGTCATAAAGCGTAGGGAATCTAGCTCCACATGGCACATAGTTTCTTCCTAGATGCTTCCTCTTCTATGGGGATTTAATTCTCCTCACCCATTTGAATCCTTGGGCTCATGATATTTCATTTGATGACTCTTCACCTTCCAAGAACATTCCATCACTCATAATTTTAAATTTGGGGTTAAGTCATGACATGAGTATGGAGGAATCTAGCCACCCAAGGCCCCCATGGACCTCCAAATGTCCTTATGAAGAAATGACACTTTATTTTCTCCATATTTGTGTGTAAATGATAAAATAATGTTTTCTTGGGTCTCAAAGCTCCCATATTGCAATATTTAATGCCTCCTCCCCCAACCTAGGTAACTAGTAGGTAGGTGAAACATTGTCAACTAGTAGCCCTATTGGAATGCAGAGATGACAGTCCTTCCCACCCAATATTGCTTGTCCTCAAGAAATTCCAAGTTTGGATGCTGTAAAATTTTCTCATCTTCCCAAGTGGCCTCCTTACCAGGAAAATCCTTCCATTGTACCAAATATTATTTTATTGTTCTGCTTCGTAGCCTTCTCTCCCTTGTTCTAAATATTTTGTTTGAAATGACAAAAAGTTTCTCTTCATCATCTAAAGGTGGTAAAGTTTCTGAAATTGAAATTTTCTTCCCTATAACCTTATTTAGAAAAGAAACATGAAACACATTATGAATTTTTCTTCCCATGGGAAGCTCCAGTTGATAGGCCACTACTACAACTTTTCGAATCAACTTATAGGAACCATAAAATATTGGTTTGAGATTTTATGAACCTTTAATTTTTATGGTGGTTTGTTTGTAGGGTTGTAACCTCAAATACACCAAGTCATTCACTTGTAATTGTCTCTCCATTCTATGTTGATATGCATATTGTTTTTGCTGATTTTGAGCAACCTGCAAGTTATCTCTCAAAATTTTCAAAATTTCTTGACTTTCTTCAATCCAATACTTATCCTTTGGAGCTCTACTATCACCAAAAATGTGGTCAGTAAAATTGGATGCATCATAACCATAAATTTCTCTAAAATTATACATGCCAATGGACATATAGAAAGTAGTGTTGTAACAAAACTCACCCAAATGCAACCATTTTATCCATGCTTTTTGCTTCCCAATAACATAGTTCCTCAAGTAGCCTTCCAACCATTGATTCAACCTCCCTGTTTGGCCATGAATTTGGGGATGATATATTGTACTAGGTCTAAAATTTGTCCCCACCATTTTGAAGAGTTTTTTCCAAAATGCACTAAAAAATCTGCTACCTCTGTCACTGACAATGTTCTTAGGAAGCCCATTCAATCTGAAAACTTCTTTAAAAAAAAATTCAGCCACTTGTGCATAAGTTAAAGTGGTAGTAACAACAAAGAAATGAGAAAATTTGGTGAGTATATACACCACCACAAATATGCAATCCATACCAAATACTTTGGGCATGATGAAGTCCATGGAAATGCTCTCCCACTTTTGTGATGGAATAGGCAAGGGATGCAAGATACTGGTTGGATGAGTGTGCTCCACTTTATTTTTCTAACGTGTGGGGAATTGATTAAAATACTTCATAACATCAGCCTTCAACTCTTTCCATGCAAATATTTCCCTCAACATTCAATATGTTTTGAAGAAACAGGGGTAACCATCTAGAGGAGAATCCTGAGCTTTATTTAAAATCTCCTCCTTCAAGCTTGAATTAGGGACCAAATAGATTCTAACTTTGTAGTCGATGATTCCTTCAAAAACCTTATACCCATCATCATGGTTAGTTCCATCAAAAAACTCACAAGAAAATTTATCCTTGGCATACTCTACTTCTAATGTGGCTTTCCAATTTTTTGTTGCATCCATTAGAGAAATAGAAGGTATTCTAGTTAAGGCATCAACTACCATGTTATTTTTCCCCTTCACATATTAAATATCAAAGTCAAATGCTTGAATCTTACTCACCTACTTTTTCTACCTTTCATTTAAATCATTTTGAGTGAGGAAGTACCTTAAAATGTTATGGTCAGTTTTGACCACAAATTTGTTTCCCACCAACTATTGTCTAAACTTTATCAAAGCAAGCATTATGGATAGAATTTATTTATCATAAATGGAGTAAATATTCTCATGTGGATGTATCTTCCTACTCTCAAGCACTAGCAGCCATTTGTGAGGAACCATCAAAGGAAGGAATGGTTACTTTTCCCATGGTGTATTTTAATTCATGGTTAATATGAGATGCCATATTCCCATTTCCTCCTTGCTTGAACTAAAGATAATATCTAATTAATTGATCGAAAGGTAGGACTTTCCTACATTCATCACTTAATTGTTGGCAATCATTTGTTGCTTCTATAACATCATAGGTGGTGTAAGGGCCTTCTTCGGACTCTACAAACTCAAGTATTTCAAGATCATTCTGATTTTTTAACTCATGAGGTATTTTATGAGGTCCAGTCTTTGAAATCAAGTTTAGGTGGATCCAATCTAGGTATATGAGTGTAGTCAATATCAAATATGATTTGAAGACATAGGAAGGAAAAATAACATCAAGGGAGTAATGTTGGATTACAACAACTAAAGTTTATCCACAATGTTGGGGGTCGATATTTGGAAGGAGCCAATTAAAATAATAATCTCATCATACGTGGCTCTCAAGAATGGAATAGAACTAATCAAATCTCATCCCCATACATTGCGGAGAAACTTTAGTTGTTGTGATCCAATATTCCTAATCAAAATAAAAATTGCATCATAAATGGATCTCAAGAAGTGGAATAGAATTAATCATATATAGATAACTACAACAAAATATAGGTCACTAATTCTAATGCATCCCATTTATACATTATGAAACAATACAATTGATAGTTCCCAAATGGAATCCACTAACTAACTGAGAAAGGGCTAAACATGTCTAGGGTTTTCAACAAAACTGATATATTGCAACCAAATAAAACTAAGATACTACAACCAACTCAATGTATGATTCTCAATGGTGTGAAATTAGTTGAAATTGAGAACGCGAGAACTAAGTCAATGAAAAATGATGATTCCACTTTCCTAGTATGAGGTAACCTATCAATGAGGAAAATGGGGCCAAGGAACAAAAGGCCTCTAAACCAAAAACCTAGAATATATGTGGTGTTTAGTCAATAGAGGAATATCTATTACCATCAAAGTATAAGGAAACAATTGCATACTAGCACAAGGTATGATACAAGGATGATGAATGTGAATAACTATGGTTGAGACATTGGTATATGAATAGGTCGAGTAGTGGACTCAAGACTTACTTCCTTCATATAAAAAAAGGTAAGGATGGCCTAGTAGCAAGTATATAACTAGAAGTTCATAATCTGTGAACAAGGGTAAAAGGGAAAATGAAGATGACTCAACAGAGGAATACAAAGTGTGATCAATAAAAGATTTAATTAAAATTAGAGATACATTGGAAGGGTTATAATAGGGGCTAATCAAAACTAGAGAGTAACACCAGAAGGACCCACGTGTGACTCAATTTAGTATGCACCTATAAAGAAAGGAAACAAGGGATGATACAAAAATAGATCATATTCAATTACAAGTGTTCAAATGAACACTTTTATTGTTTTCCAAAGAATAAATAAATTGGGATATTGTACAAGGAGATAATCCCCCCAAAGAAAACCATGTGGATCAACTCAGAGAGAATGATTGGAAATGGAAGTGACCAATGAGTGGGAACTAATGGTAATCTCCTTAAGGGTAAATGACTGGTGGAAAAATATTGCAAGTGACCTTTACAGTATGAGTAAATTGGTGGGTTTATGGTGTTGGAGAAAACCCACCAACAAAGCCTCATTAATAAGGGTTCTCACTCTGTCAACGCCCAATCAGCATGATCTCCCTGAGCACCGACCCAGACAAGTTTTACCCTTCCCAGCAACATCCACAAAGTGGACAAATTCTCACTTGAGATGCTCAAGGGAGAGTTGTCGGAACCAAGTTTCCGGTAGTGAGAAGGGAGGATATGGGATCCAATGGGGAACCAACATAACTATTGGATCCAAAAATATGCAGTCATCATTAATTAATTTCCACAGATCACAGTATTGCTAGCGCAATAGCATCATTTATAAAACATCTTAACTCATAATGCAACGAAAATGTGACAAAATTAGAACAGATCGCAACAACATCAATAACTCATAGCAGAAATGGAATAGACCACAGTGACATCATAACAGATCAAATCACATCAACATCAATAACTCATAGCAGAAATGGAAGAGACCATAACAACATCATAATAGATCAGATTGCAGTAGGGAAAACAATAGAATAGAAGACAATATTTATGCAACAACTGTCATATAATATTAATTCGATGCAAAGGATCCAAAATGGACAATTATTCTCCACAACAGGAGGCTAAATACATTAGGAAAAACCCAGATAGATCGCATATACAACAAAAAATTATCCAAAACCATAGACAGATCGCACTAGATCTCATGCAATAATCATGCTCAAGGCAATATTGATCTTAATCTTGACGATACCGATGTCTACCTTTTTATCAATTGCAAAACTAGTTCTATAAATAGGCTTGCACCTTTACATTGAAGGTCCATTTCTAACCAAATTGTAACCGCTAATGACCTATTGTGACAAAACTTGGTCAAATAACATATTAAATATCCAAAAAAATTATTTTTCAGCACATCGCGTTGATCTGGCCTTGCGTGGCACCGTGTGATCTTGGGTAGCTACCACGACACTGCGCAACTCACTTACAAAAACCCCTACCAACAGGCCCCCAACATAGTCTTATGACTCGTCCCCAAGCCATGTCAGGTTGACAGGGTATATGCCCACATTCACGCCTTGAAGTCTTCAAACTGCTGCATGATCTCATGAACCTAGAGCTGTACTTTATCAGTAACACTTTGACAATTAACCAAAGCCTATTGCACGGGGTTCTCTTCCCTATCCTTTCCATCGACCATCTGTCGATTCTCTTGTACCACCTGCAGCATGGCAACTGCTTTAACAACCAACTGTCCACCAATTTATTGAAACTCATCTAGCTGAGTGTGACATTTTTGTTGGCATTCCTGGGCACAGGAAACTCTCTGTTGAAGATCCTTCAATTCCTCATCCCTGGTGATCTGCACCATCAACGATAGTGCCTGCAGCGATGTCTTCAATGTTGTCAACTGACCTTTAGCTTCTTGCACCTGCACTGTCAACTGATTGAGCTGCTTTTCTTGGAAAATTCTTTTCCAGAACTGCGTTGTTGCCTCCATGATATTCTTGGCTTCTTGCTCCATGGTTTCGAACTGCATCATGATTTCTTCAATAGAAGCCTTATGTTTTGTAACCTGCTCCAGCGGCGTCGTTGGTTGGACCAAGGCATTGAGCAACAGATTGTTGTCCTGGAGCTAGACAATAGTTTTCCCCAATCGCTTGGCCTTATCGACTGGGGTGAGATCGGTCGTGCTCTCAAAGATATACTAACAAGCCTCCGTCATAGCTTGCTCGACCTCACCGCACCTGGCACACAGTTGTGCTTATTCAACGATCAGGCGATATTGCACCTTCTTTAGCCTAGTAATATCCTCAGCAGCCTTTCACTGTAGCTCAGCCTGTGTTTCCTTCAATGCATCTATTTCTCGCACTTTTTCTTCTGCCAGCTGCACCCGGACCTGATGCAGCTCCTCTGCATGTTTCTGCAGCTTCTCAACTACACTCTATGACTGGACATATCCCTCAGTCAACTCTTTCTCTTGGTCCACCAATTCCATGGTGACAACGTGTTGCAACTCCACCAACCCCAGGGTAGATAACTTTTTCAGATCCAAAGCCATGCTCTGGATCAGTCACAGCAACTAGTGTACTTCCTCATTTTCCATGTCGATTGCAATTGGGGGAACTTGCACGTTCCTAGGCCGGGGATCAGTTTTGATCGATGGGACGTCCTACATCATAGGTCTCATGGAGGTTTTTCTAGAAACAATATCAAAAATGGAATTTAACCTATCTCTTACCACACCAAATTATTCATGGTTTGACTCTCAGACCCAAGGCCCAATAGACCCAAAAATGAATGGCACATTCTTCCTGTCGACTGGGCTCTTCAACCCACCACAAGTTCTAATATTGTGCACCTCAACACACCTTTTCCGCATCGACTGTCATTGGTTGGTAGTACTCAGGTTCCATCCAGGAGACTAGCACAATAAGAATTAATAGCCAACTATATGGAGATGGCCACCCAACCTTATCAGCGAGAGAATCTTCTAGCAACTGGTTAAACAAAAACAAAGACTAGTTCATCTATACTCCTTCAGCTCATTTCTGAGCGCATGCAATGACGCCCGAGTTACGCTGGACCGATCGATTTCCTCGAGCAACCTTACTCACCAGAATCTGTGTACCGATACGCACCACTTGTGAGTTGATGTTATCAATTAGATAAGAACGTCCATCACGCTGTAAGCCAAAGCGCCCCTTCAGCTGCTTGGAAAGCTTCTTCTCGGTATCCCTCCCTCGAATATACTGCGTCAGATCTTCCCCGGCCTTTGGCAAGCCTGTAATGCTCTCAATTAAATCTACTGTGATAGGGATGGGCATATTCAACCAAAGCGTCCCCCGATGAAAATAGGCCAAAAGTTGTTTAACACACGCATGGGCTTCATTCAGTCGCCCAAAATGAGGCATATTGATAAGCCCCAACAATCCATATTTGTCTAACCCACTCACCCAAGGTTGAGGAATCCGCTGAATTGGGGCACCAGACATCATCAGAATGGATTCATAGGGCTCATCCTGGACATCTTTAAGTAATAGCAAGTCATGTTCCTAAAACTTCAATCGAATTAAGGAAAGGATGATATCGACTGAGCAAGTCATCCCTTCTGACAGTAGTGGTACTTTTGGTGGATACTTCTGACTTTTTGTCAGCTTCCTCGGCTATGCTCCTGGATGCATAGGAGCGACATACCCCAAAATATCATGAACAAAGATGCCCTAGGAGTTGTATACTCTACAGCTCCCGAGCTTGATAGCCCAGTCTATGCAGTTCCTTCTCCTTATACTCATGCTGATGTGTGGGTGTGTCTCTCCTGCGGTGGTGTGGAACTGGGATTTTGAGCCTACCACTTCCTCTTGGGGATAGACGATGATCCAACCAGCATGCTCATGAATTCTTCTTCGAAGGTTGTGGGCCAAATAGGGGACTATTTTTCACTAGAAATATCAATTACAGTCGAGGTCTCTCAGCATGCCTGATGCCCCAAACCTTACACTGTACCCAACAACTCTAACCTTCTACTATGCAACTCATGCAAAAGATTGCAACACACTGCACAATTCACACTCTACTCAACACTCTGCTCGCTCAACTAAACAATGTCATCCTCCCATGTCCTGCATGCTCTTTATAGCCATCTCCAATTCAAACTCATCATTTCCAAATCTACGATCAATGTTATGACTAAATCTGGAAGTAATGATGCCAAATCCATCGGCAATCCTACTCTTCTAACGGTCGAATCAACTATTAATGCGCGTCTCTTCAACAAGCACTGCCAGCTAACTGTTTTAACTACCTACATTTTTTCTCTTATTTGACCAACCCACAGCCCTGCAGCTGTCATAAGGGGTCGACCTTCCGTCGCTACAAACTCTAACCTTGCACAACCTCTTTACCTAGGCTCGCCTTGCTACTATGTAACAGAATCTTTTTATTTTTCACAGCGCCCCAAGCAATGCATGGATCTGGCCCCATCCTATAGGGCTTCAAGTGACTCCTATTGATAAGCTTCGGTAATACCACACCATCTAATTCCTACAACTGAACTGCACCTCCAGAAGTAATGGAATGAACAAGATATGGACCTAACCAATGCATTTGTAACTTACCCGGATGCTTTATGAACTTGTTGTCGTATAACAACACCAAATTTCCTTCTACAAACTATATTTTCTTCATGTGGAAATCATGCCATGCCTTCTGTCGATCCTTCACAACCTGCTGGTCAAATCCTACAATAAAATGGTCTTCTTCAAGCTGGATCAACTATGCAATGTGCTCTTCTAATGCTTCTGCATCATCCATGTCAGTCGCCGCAGCGATGCGCAAACTAGGAACAATATATTCCATGGGCATGATTGCATCTTTCCCATAGACCAGTTTAAATGGTGTCTGTCCTATCAGTTGTTTACAAGTAGTGCGATAGGCCCATAGTACTGCTAGAATTTTCAAGTCCCAGTCATCACAGTTAGCATTACATACCTTGGTCAGATTTGTTTCCAAAATTTTGTTGAATGCTTCAACATTCCCATTCACCTATGGATGGTATGGTGTGCTCCTCTTATGTTGTACCTGCAACTCCTCAGTTAGTGCTCTCACAGTACGGTTGATAAAGTGACTGCCCTGGTCACTCATCAAGATCCGGGACACCCAAACCGTGTCACAATGTTTTCAAAGATGAACCTCACTGCTATCGCAGTAGTACAATCCACAATGGGTGCGTCCTGCCCACCTAGTCAGATAGTTAGTTGTGGTAATGATGTACCGCACCCCAGTCCTCTTCCTGGGTAGATTAATAGGTCGCACAAAATCCATGACCCACTTATCAAACGGTTGGAGAGTTACCTGCGGCACCACCGGCATCTCATCCTGCCGCAATGGTTTACTGACGCGCTGGCAAATGTCGCAACTCCTTGCATATTCTGCAGCATCATTATGAAATGTGGGCCACCATAGCCTAGCACACAACACCTTTTGCATAGTATCCCTTCCACCATAGTGACCTCCAACGATGCCTGCATGTGCTTCTTCTAGAATGGGTCCCTGCTCATGTGGTAAGATACACCATCGCAAGATTTAATTTGGCCCGAGTTTATATAACTGCCTAGCAATCAGCTGGCAAAGTTTACTACCAACTACTTGTTTCCACATGTCAACATGTCCTCCGGGGTGACACCAGTGGCCAAAAACTGAATAATTGGGTCATAGTGATCATCTGCGATGTCAACACAGAACAATTTCACATCTGGCAATCTGTCATCAATATTGGTCGGTTCTTCGTCGTTCTCGATGCGAGACAGATGATTCGGGCCAATGTGCAACCGTCCTGGCTTCACAATGATTTCAAAGTCAAACTCCTTTAAAAGTAATAACCACCGACAGATCTTCCCCCCCAACACAAGCTTATTGAACAAGTATTGCAAAGTATAATGATTAGTGAACATCTTGAAATATCCGCCCAACAAATAGTGCCTGAATTTTTGCAAGGCATACACCATTGCCAAGCCTTCTCTTTTAGTCATTATGTGATTTCATTCAGCAAATGACAAATTTCTACTAGCATAGGCAATTGGGTAATCCAGGTTGCCCTCTCCGGGTTACGTGAGCATGACCCCCAGTACAACAGAAGAGGCGTCGACATGCACATGGAACTCCTTATTCCAATCAGGAAAAACCAGTATGGGTGTAGAGGCCATCTTGGCCTAAAATGTGTAAAAACTTCCTTGACATTCCTGATTCCATTCAAACACAACATATTTCTTTAGTAGCTTATCCATAGGGGAAGTAATCGCAACGTATCCTTTGATAAACTTGTGATAGTACCCTATATGCCCCAGCGTCGCCTGAAGCATCTTCACATTCGTTGGCAGTAATAAACTGAGGATTAGTGCGATCTTCATTGGATCAACCAACAGACCTTCCTTACATACTATGTGCCCAATTAGCATTCCAAACGGCGCTCAGAAAATTCACTTCTTTGAGTTTAATGCGATCTAATGCTGTCAACATATTTCTAGCATTAGTCACAAGTTGTCTAGATGGTCCCTAATGAGTCCATAGACGGTCCAATCATTCATATATACTTGCAGGAACTTTTGAATAAAGTATTTAAACACAGGCATAACTACCCGAGAAAATATTGTTGGTGCATTCTTCAGCCCAAAAGGCATGACTCTATATTGAAAATAGCCCCATTTAGTGACAAACATGGTATTATGGTGATCCTCCTTTGCAATCCAGATCTGGTGGTACCCCAAAAAACCATCTGTGAAGGAATACATCTCCTGGACGCCTACTCCTTCAATAAATTCATATGTAAAAGGAGTCGGGAATGCATCATGCACGCATGCATCATTCAACTTCCTTAAGTTGACACAAATGTGGATTTCACGGGTCTTCTTATCTTGGACCACCATAGGGCTTATCCACTCTAATCCTTATGCAAGCTCGATGATCCAAGAATCCAACTTCTGGTCTATCTCAACCTTCACATGGTCCTTGTATGGTGGGTCCAGTCGATACAGCCTCTATTGCATAGGTTTTGCATCTAGTTTCAATAGGATTTTCATCTCCCTTGGGTCTCCTAAAATCCCCTTCATCTTCGAAAACTGCGTCGAAAAAAGATCCTAGAATTCATGTAGTAGATCCATGATTTTTGCCATTGTCTCCTCGTCCCAATAGTCACCAACATTGGAAAACTTTGGGTTCTCTTCCTACCCAATGTTGAATTTCTTGATCTTTAACAACTGACTCATTGAATCCGTCAATATGTTGGGTGCTACGACATTGTGGCTTCCTTTGGACTCTATAATATTAACATTCTACAACTCGTCATCATCCTCAGGTTCCCTAGACAGGTTGTATCATGTCATCATGGATTGTATTGAGTAGGGCGCATGCGGATCAACTGTGTATGCAATAGGGATGACCTTTAGCATGACATCACAAAGGATTTGCAGTGCATTATGCACCTCTAGGTAGGAGTCCTAGAAACTAAACATCTCCGTAAAAAAATGGACAAATCCTCCCAAGTGGTGATATTTCTGTGCAACTCAGCCGCTACATACCAGGATCTCAACATCTCTGCCAGAGATTGAACAAAAGCATGGACCCATTCATCTCTGGGTCACAATGCCCATAAATCCTGACACTTGATCAAATGAGTGGTGGGATCATTTCGTCCATCATATCTTCCATCATGATAGACCTATGAATCATCGAGCTGCACCATCATCAATCTTTGACACTGTTCCTAGTCATGGATCATCTGTTTGTGCGTCACTCACCATCAGGTCGGGGTATCCTTTAGTGCTACCTCTAGGGCCAGTATCCTTTGTGGTTCAAATAATTTTGCTTCAAATTATTGAAGGTATTATGATAACACTGGCAGCCCTTCATAAATTGGCAAATAAATCATCTCAGTCGCAACATGATAGAGAGACTGTGTAATCAACCCACATTTCCTGAATGGCACTTCATGCAATTTTTTCTGCCAATTTTCCAGAGCATCATCGGAATTAGAGGACGCGGAACTAGCACTGCACCATCCAATTTTGACATCGATGGTAGGATGGATATAGTCTTCAGAGATACTATAAGCATGATCCCAACTTCTACCGACTTTGTCCTTCACTGATTCAATATACCGGCGTCCTTCCTGAGGGTCCATGGGAGCGATGACCCTGACATCCTAGTTCTCGAACATCATGACCCATTTCTTGAAATTGATGATTGCCATGCTATAATTAGCCCATCCAATCCCTAGTAGAGCAAGATAAGAACCACCATCTTCAAATACTTCTATCACATCAAAATCAACATGCATTTTCATACCTTCAATATCGACAACTAGGTTTGAGACGCTACCAATGGGCTAAACTTTTGCCTTATTTGCTAGTTGCAACTGCACCGATGACCATCCCAAGGCTGGCTTCCCCATCAACTACCAGGTTTTCTTGGTCATAATTTTTACATCTGATCCAAGATCCAAAATAACCAAGTCAACCTCATAATCTCTTATCTGGATATTCATCCTCGTTTCCTTGCTTGTCTTCCTCTTTTGCAAAGAGTTCACTGTAGAATCCTTCAATGCCTTATCCTGGTGGTACATTAACGTCTTAAGCTCGACCAGGGCTTTGGGGTCCCTTGCCAGTGACAGAAAACTTTCAAATAATTGCTACAAGGTGCCATGCTGTCATGATGGTCCTGCCTCTACAGATGGATCAAAAGAAAATGGCATATCGATAATCGATAACTTACCCAGATTTATTCCGATTGCATGCTTCACCCCAAAGAAGGTGTCTTTCTCTGTCACAATATCAAATACAACCTTTTTCTTTCCAACGAGCTGAACTTGCTTCCATGGTCCATCATCTCCAGTCGTCTCACCAATGCGAGTGACAACCCCAACGTCAACATCCTTCGTTCACAGTTTGGCTTGAATTGTTGCAACCGTTGATCCTTGATTCAAGTTCAATGGAAGGTTCTGATTCAACAGTTGATTCTGAAGTCTATGGAAAGTTTTGAATCTGATTATGAGGTGGAATATGATTCTGCATTATCGTCTAGTTCTGTATGTGTAACATTGGCTGGTTTTGAGGCTGCGCATTCTGCAACTGAGGAATGTTTCCAGCCTACCATTTTGAAATCAGCTGAGGGAAATCTTCAACATTATGTTTGTTGGTTGCACAATATGTACACTGCGCATGAGGGAACTCCCTTTTATAGTGCCCAAATACTCCAAAGGTATAACATTAGATCGATTCTTGACCTCATCCTCCTCCTCGACCGAAGCCTCCTCCTCGTCCTCTAAATTCTCAGCGGAATCCTCCTCGAACTCCTCCTTGCTGAAACTGAGGCTGGGCCATCTGCTGCTATGAGGGGCTCGGTTACTACTTGACATAGTGCATAGCTTGAACATATTGTGGCTGAGACTAAATGAGTGGTGCCTGATTATATTGTTGTTGTGGTGTATACTGTGGTTGTGCTACAAGCTATGGCTGAGGTGCAAACTATGGCTGCGTTGTAAACTGCTGCTGCGGTTGTGCTGGGATAAACTGCATCTGGGGTGGTGGGGTATATTGCACCTGCACTGCTAGTTTTACTACTTGTGGCTACACTTGCATTTCCTGGGGGTCCTCACCTTTCACAAAGTATGAATCATATGTCCTTTCCTGAAGCAAATCATAAGCCCGACAGTTTTTATCATCATGTCCTATTGATCGACAAAACGTACAGTACATATTTTTTTCCTTGGTAACCATATTCTGCATGTATTCACAGTTCTCATGTCGATGTCCATATACCTGACCTATGCAACACCATGGTATACCGGCACAGCTCAACGGGTTCAGGGTTCCTGAAAGCAAGTAATTCTGGAACGTCAGACATATATCCTTGGTATGTCCGTCTATGTGGCACTGGGTGCACCAAAGATCATCATGATCTTCCTTGACCTTCTTGATATCTTGTAGTTGGAGCATCATATTGGCCAAGTGTGCTTGAATCTGATTCATTCTGACTATAGTTTCTCCTACTAATGATGCCTCCAATGTCATCGTGGTCTCTAGAGCCTCGCTTCGTGTCACAATCTTTTGTTGCATTAGTGGTTGTCTAATATGTGGGACAAGCGTGGCGATGAACCACTCCTTCTGCTGAAAATCTCTCATATAGAAGCTGTCCCAAGCCATCAATATCTTAAGTCGCTAATCAAAGTCCCAAATTGTTTCATTGGGGAACTGTTTGATCTCTTTCAATTCGGTAATGTACTGAGCCTTGGACTTCAGCTTCTAGAATTGTTCAAAGAACCCCATACATATTTCATCCAATGTTTTTGTGGTACCTCCTTGAGGAACCCACATGAATCTCATGAACCATTCCAGTGCACGGCCCCTAACAGTAGTTGACAGCTGGATTTTCTTGACATCATCATCTACATTCTGTCGAGCAATCCAGATCACCTTGCACAAGAACCAGTATTGCTCTGGGTCGTCGGTTCCATTTCCATGAAATATTGGTAGCTTCATTTCATTGCCCGCCATTTTGGGCCTTCTTCCTCCGGCTGGTACTCTACTACTAGACTGTTGCTGACACGTCGGGCAAGTTGACGAAGAATGCACGTTTCTTCCTGGTGGTGGAGTAGTGCGTAGAGGTGTGGGCACGTTACTACTGGGGTTCTATCCTATCGTCCTTCCAAGCATAACCTAGGCCTTTTTGTCCTCATTGTCACAAAAAGGTCACTTCTTCCTATGTGGTTGTTCCTCACGGTATCGCACTTTGATTGTAGCAGGACCTTCTCCCTTCCTCTGCCTCTTCTCTCTAAACCTTTCTCCTCCCCTTATACAACCACTTGTTTCCTCGGTGACCTCCACACTTTCACCAGAACTCATGCCCATCTACCCCTTACCTTTCCATACATCTCCCCCATTTCGTCGTGGTTCCTACATCCTCCACACACCAAAGTTCCACTACTCTTGGTCCATTTTTAGAATACCTTTTTTGCAGACAAGTTGTTTAATAGATAGTTGTAGAGATAGCAAAAATCTACCTCGTGGTCCACTGAAGAACTCCCTTTCTACCTCACTAAACGATTTACTGGTGTCGACTGCAAACTCAGTATTGTAGCCTTCCAGGATACTATCCAACCATGCTTCAACATCTCGCGATGCCTTATTGTCTATTTCTCATAATCCCTGGATCAGCTCTGGAGTCCAAGATGTCAGCTCTCCTCCTTGGAAGTTTGTTTTCTTAGTGGTGAACTTCGCCAGCCATTCATGCAAGAGGACAGGAAAATCACAATAGAACCATTCGTGAGGACCATCATGGATATATCTATCCAACCAATGGCTCGTTGACAGCTTCAGATTATTATTTTCAGCTTCAGAAAATTCTCGCAACTTTAGATCAAACCACCCCTCAATCTTCGGTCGAGTCGGATGCCAAAACATATCCTCCTTTTAATCGCAACTCAGTCTCGGGAACGGAACCATTTTTTGGAGAAAACCCACGAACAAAGCCTCGTCGATAGGGGCTCTCACTCTGTCGATGCCCAACCAACACAATCTCCCTAACCACCAGCCCAGACAGGTTTTACCCTACCCAGCAACATCCACAGAGCAGACAAAGTCTCACCCGAGATGTTCAAGGGAGAGCTATCGAAACTGACTTTCTAGCAGTGAGAACGAAGGATATGGGATCTAATGGGGAACCAACATAACTATTGGATCCATAAATATGCATTCGCCATTAATTCTTTTCCACATATCACAGTATCGCTAGCGTAGCAACATCATTTATAAAACATATTAACTCATAATGCAACATAAATGTGACAGAATTAGAACAGATCGCAGCAACATCAATAACTCATAGTAGAAATGGAATAGACCACAACAACATCATAATATATCAGATCACAACAACATCAATAACTCATAGCAGAAATGGAGTAGACCACATCAACATCATAACAGATCAGATCGCAACAAGGAAAACAGTAGAATAAAAGACAAGATTTATGCAACAACTGTCATATCATATAAATTCAGTGCAAAGGATCCAAAATGGACAATTCTTCTCCACAACAGGAGGCTGAATACATTAGGAAAAACCAGATAGATCGTAGATACAACTAAAAATTCTCCAAAACCATAGATAGTTCGCACTAGACCTCATGCAATAATCATGCTCAAGGCAATGTTGATCTTAATCTTGATGATCTCTATGTCTACCTCTTTATCAATTGCAAAACTAGTTCTATAAATAGGCTTGCACCTTTATGTTATACCAAAATCTTGTCACCATCATGTGATAAGACATTTGACATACCTACTTGCCATGAATCCCAGCTTCTGGAGTGGAAACCCATACTAAATGTCAATCTTTCATACAAATTCCCAGCACCATGCTTACCTTGTTATCGAGGAGTGGTACCTTGTTCGCAGTGCCACCACTTATGGCCCTTGGTCCATAAGCGGTGATTACCAAAACCGCTCTGATATTAAAGGAGAAAGGCAGTACCCTAGGTAAAAACGGAAAAAGAGAATTTTCTCGAGGCTTCTAGATGATAAGCCTCGTGTCCTCCCTTATCCCTACTATTGTGGGTTAGTTGAGCTCGAGATCCCTCATCCTAGGATCTTAGAGGCCACCTCACCCACTAATCTCTCAACCATCCCTATCCATCTAGCCTTATAAATACAAGCTTATGGCCATGGTTGAGGGGGAGAACTCTTAAGCTATTGTTATGCTATTGAATTGATCACTTGGTCCATATCATTGGAGAGCATAGAGAGAGCTAGAGTCAGAGCTTATGGGGATGAGAATGCTTGGTTTCATGGAGATGCATGTCAACACTAAGGCTTGGTTGTAAACTTATTCATATTTCTTTAATACAAGTTGATTTCTTTCCCACATATATTGTTGTTGTATGATTTCACATGTATGTTGTTAGATTCCTTAGTCACTAACAGAGATTAGTAGATTATATTCTGGTGGTTTCGATATGTTTGCATGTTGAAGCTTATTACAGGTACACAGGGTAACAATCGAAGCATTACATTCCAGGTATCTACAGCATCTAGAGAGATTCTTCAACCTCTGTCCTCTATTTGTTCTGGATTTGAACCATTCAGACCAGTGGAACACCTTGCTATCCGCAGGAGGTGAAATATTCCAGCTAACAAATCTGGCAACTCCGATGGGGAAAGTTATATCAGTTGTTCTGATCTTCCTCAGTCTGTAACTCTTGTCTGAATCCAAGATCCTTCTTCTTTAACTCTCTTTAGTCAGATATACTTTCTGAATTGCTTCATTTGGGTTTGAATCTTTCAGATCTGTTCAGATCTACGTCATTTCGATCTTTTATGCTCTGTTTCCATACTCAATTCAACAATATTTTCCCTGATCTAGTCTTTTTTTGAATTGATCCATCGTTCTTCTTATGTTTTGGTCATCTACAGGGAACCGCACCTATGCTGTGTATGAGAAGCGGTGCCACCGCCTGAACAAAGTGAGCAGTACACGGTGCCATCACCTGTAACCTATTGGTGAGAAGCGGTGTTGTGTTGGAAACGCTCTGTCAACACCTGAGAAGCGCGGTGCCAGGTAGGCATCATTCCAAAGCCTTTTTTCCTCATTTTTCTTTGAAAAATTTTGGATTTTGTTGCTTTCAGTTCTTCTTATCATACTTGTGTTACTGAATCTAATGCTTGTGGTTTGATAATTTTATGGTTTAATATTGATTTGAGTGGAATTTCAAAAGTTTGATTAGGTATTTTGATTGTTCATCCGCTTCTATGCTTGTCGGTTGTGTTTGCGAAAGGATTTCTTATTTTCTGAAAATCTCAGGGTGTTATTAAAATATTTTTTTGTTTCTGTTGCATAGACTAAAAGAAGAACGCTAGATTAGCTTCTAGGTTTCATTTCTTATTTGCATAGTAAACTTTTTTTTCCTTCCTTTAAAAAAGAAAAATTTTGACTGAGACTAGGATATTATCATTGAGCATTGGACATTGGTTTTCTGATTGGCTTTACAAGCTTTCAGGACCTTCATGATCTTTCGTCTCTCATACATTTAGAACTATCTCGATCAAAATATATTAAAAAAATGGTAGTTTTAAGTTAGATTTGCTTATGTTTTGAGAAAATTGAAAAAATAGAGTGCATTTGCATATAGTTGTGCTTCTTGTTTTTCTTTTAGGAAAAGAGAATCTTACCCTTCTCATTTTCTTTCAGAAAGAAGAAATCAGTTTGGAAAAGTGATTGCTTGTCTTTGATTTGATGTTCATGACTGTTGTGTGGAAGTATTTTTGGTTTTGAAACAAAATGAAAACACTCTCTTTCCCTCCCATAAGTAGGCATACTGAACGGTAAAGTGAACATTTTTCACTAGCATATTGCATGGTGTTACTTTTCTGTCAAAACATCATGCATTCACCTAACCATACAAGTTAAAATTAACGGTAGTTGTAGGTTAAAATTTACATAGTAACTTGAGTGATAGGTTAGAGACGTGTTCAGGTGTCGTTAAGCATAGGAGTTGTCGTTATTTGTCATCATTACATTCCGAGACCCGCACGGTTATTCCACATACCGTCGGTATATCGAACGGCCTTTCACGTACCCTTGAGGTATATAGAAAGGTACTTCACATACTCGATTGTATATCGAAAGGCCCCTTGTGTACGGTTATGCATTAGACAGAACTACTACCGATTCGAGCTCCCACGTGCCTTGAGTATATCGGGAGACCCCACTAGGGTACCTTATCCATCTAAGAAAATCCCTTTGGCCATCTTGTTTGGATCCATACACTGAAAACAACATTTGGGGAGATTACTATGCACGTACCCTTGAGGTATATTGCGAGTGGTGCCTTCTTGGCAATCCTAGTGAGAGACCTGACTTTTGAACTCCTCCTATCATTTTAAGTGTGCTTGTTTTGACCTATAGCTTGTGTAGGGAAATTTGTTTTGGTGTGTTTTCTAGATTTTCAGACCCTAGGTTAGTTAGAAACTATACAAACTGGCTGAGTTAAGACAGTCCGAAAAGTACGGGGCTTGCCACCTGGATTTATTCCTGGTTTAGGAGAAAATCCCATGGAAGCTATCAACCAAGGAGTTGCTACCACCTCCCAAGTGGGAGACAATGTGGTTATGGAAAGTGGAGTACCATATTCTTCACACTCGCCTCCCTTGGTCCAACAACCTTCTAGGGGAAATACATCATTCCATTCTCCCACAGAAGGTCATGTTGACAGTACAACCCATCCATATTTTGGTCCCAATGCTCTATTTTGGGAGACACCTATAAGACAGGCCATTGCCTCATTTGGCACCCATGTAAACTCTTCTGAAGATGAAGAAGAACACAGGAAATACCATGATGCCATTCTCCATGCACATGAGCTTGACAAGCAAATCGATGACCTATTAGGCTCGACACCAGCACATTCCACATCTCTTCTTGTGGGATATCATTCACTAGTTGATTCTATGAGACCCATTGAACCGATTATAGATCGTCCAATAGCAACCCACAAGCCAGGTTAGATTACCACCCCTATCACCTCCCATGTTATGTCTATGCCTAATCTTCCCAGGTCTTCTGCACCTGAGATTCAATCTTTAATTCTTGTTTCGTCTACACCTTCTAGTGCCAAGGGCAACCCCCGGCACAACCTATGTTATCTGACACAGGAATTGTTCCTAGTCAAGGACATACCTATTACATAGAACCATCTACAATTTATGTCCCTCCCACCCATACTAATGTAGTTAATCCCCCATCTATTTTAGGTCAACCCTCCGGGGCTCAACCTGTAACCATGCAATCTTCTGGAGGTTATGGTTATCAAATACCTGTAGGTAATCATCCACCCAATCCTACAACAATGCCTTATGCTGGAATTCCATACCCTAGTAACACTTTTACGCCATGGGGGCAACCCAACTGGTCTTACATGCCAGCTATGGGAGGGATACCTATACATACTGCGGGAGGTGCTGGAGGACCGCATTATGGAGGTCCTCCCCCTAGGGGACCTAATGGTCCCAGAGGATCTGGAAAATTTCCTCGTTACGGTCCTGGTGGTCGTAGGGGACCTAGTGGCTTTTCTCCTTCTGGCCAAGGAGGGTCTGGTGGCCCTCCTCCTAGTGGTTTCGGTGGCTCTGGAGGTTTACCACCTCCTGGGGGCTCTGGAGGGTCTGGTGGTCCACCTCTTAGTGGTCCTAGTAGTCCTGGTAGTCTCGGTGGTCCTGGTGGCCCCGGTGGCCCTGGTGGTCCTCCTCCTAGAGGCCCTAGTGGTCCTAGTGGTCCTAATCCCAGAAATCAACCCCTTGCAGGCGGATATTTCGGTAGCTCTTCATCACAGCAACCTATTTATCAGTCTACTTATGGTCCTACTAGTAATTATATGCCATATCAATATTACCAGTATGTGCAGCCCAACTGATAGTTACCTTTCCTAGCAACTTTGGAATTACCTGATTTTTCCAAGTTGATTAATGACCCCATTCAACACAATCCCTCGTGGCCACCCATTCCGGTAAAGTTACCATCAAACATTCCGAAATTTGATGGGAAATAGGGAGATGATCTAAAGAACCATGTTATGACATTCCATTTATGGTGTTCTTCCAACTCCCTCATGGATGACTCCATTCGATTGTGACTCTTTCAGCAAACTTTGACCAGTACAGCCATGAAGTGGTACATTGAATTCCCACAACATTCGTTTGTGGATTTTGGCTTGTTGGCAACCGTGTTTCTTATACACTTTTAGCTACCTATTCATTATGAAATGGGTACTGATATTTTAACCTCTCTGCGACAGAACACCTCCACCCACATATCTAATCATATTCATGAGTGGAGAAGGTGGAGAAGGATTATTAAGGCCCGTATTCTAGATCAATTACTAGCTGATTGGTTCACCAAATCCTTGTTGCCTCCTATTGCCCGAGATGTGGCTATGGGCAGTGTCGTCATCGAAGAGCAGGCTATTAGTCACGCTCAGTACCTAAACTTGGTTTATTCTCAATCTAGCACTCTTTATGACCTGATTCCTCAAGCTCCTCGCCCCAGCACCGATCCTGCCAAACCACTAGTAGAAGTACCTGTTGATGGGATTGTTGGTTCAATCCAGTCCCCATCTGTAGAAAAACCTGTCAAGCAAACCCAAACTACCCCCCCTACTCCTTCAAATCCTAAGGTTTTCACCGAGGTGAATTCTATTCAAAGTACTCAAACCTCGGGTAATAAAAACAAAGGTAAAAATCGAAATTAAAAACCTGGAAACTAGTCATAGACTCCACGACCAACCAATGGTGATAATGACAAAGGTAAAAGAAAAGTGAAATATCCCTGTCTTCTCTGCGGTGGTGACCATTTTTCAAAGGAGTGTCCTCATCGAGACAAAATCTCCCAGTTTTTGAAGTCCAATCCCGCACCTGTAGTACTTATGGATCCTTTTCCCTCTCAACAACAACTGATAGACCATATGTCTAATCAGGATAACTCTAGTTCATCAGAGGAAATTTGTATGATGTCCTCAGATACCATCCATCTGCAAACTCGAAGTCAGAATTATGATAAACCTACAGATAAAAATGAAGATCATCCATCTTCAGGGAAAGCCCCTTCTACTAGTTCTCCTGAGTCCTCATCTGCAATCCCCTTGTCTATCGAGAAGCCTACTCTTGACATGATTTTGTGCCCACCTAAGAGTACTCTTCGGAAGGTAGTATTTAATCCCAATGCCCGAGCTGCTCAATTTTATAATGTGGTTGAAGGTCTTGCTTAGGAACCTTGTGTAATGTCTACCCTAGAAGTGCTCCAAAGTTTCCCTACACAGAGCAAAAACCTATTGACTGCATTAGGAGCTTTAGACCCAGATAACACCAACTTGATTCATTTCAATGTTGAGAACTATAATCCTAGGTTACCACATAAACTTGATTTTCAAGTCATTATGAAAGTGGTTGGAAAGAAAGCTTTTCGAACAATCCTAGATGAAGGAGCTTCGGCTTCCGTTTTGTCTCTGTCTTGTTAGAAAGCCCTTGGCTCTTCTGAGCTTGTGACATCACCTATGACCCTTAAGGCCTTTAACAGATGGGGTTTCAAACCCCATGGCCTCATATCATCCCTCACGGTCAAGCTCGGGGGAAAAACTATTTCCATCCAAGTAGAAGTGGTAGATGCCCCTTTATATTACAATCTCCTTCTAGGACGAAATTGGTTCTATGCTATGACTGCTGTTGCTTCAACAGTATTCTGAACTGTCCAATTTCCACATCTAGGGAGAATCGTTACTATTGACCAGCTTGATTTTTGTATGTTAGATGTTACTACCTCCACAGCTAATAACATCCCCATGTTAGGCCAGTCCCCTCCTCCTTACCAGTCAATTGGGGTAGGTGTGTTGAAGGATTCATCCCTCATGGGAGTTTTTCCATCCACTCCTCCTAGCATGGATTCCACGTCAGTCCATATGATCGCCTCATTTGATTATGAGCCTGGGGGAAAACATGTTGTTGAGTCTACCTTATTAAGTCCTCATGAAGCTATGTATTATGCCATTCAAACCTCTTCCGATGATCACACTGATGACCTTCATCTAGTGGCTTCAGATGCCTACCATTTACCGTATTGGTTAGAATCGTCTCTTCCCACTCTAGATTATCTCTCTAAGACTTTTCCTTCCAATGAGTCCATTATTGAGATCATGAACATGGCTGAGTCCATTTGGGAGGATCACCATCATAGATCCATGTTCCTCCCCAACACCAATTCAGTTAACCATGATTTTGCATCCTTTTTTCCTACTAATATTGTCAATGTACCCCAAAGTCCTATATTGTTGCAAAATACAGATTATGAAGGAAACCTTTGCAACATTACACAAATGAACCCGATTGACATATCATCCAAGCCTGATACTATTGAGCATGTTCATGTTGGGCAGAACTGCTCCCCAGATGAATCTGAAGCCTATAAGGCACTTTTTAAATAATTCCGTGATATTTTTTCCTGGTCCTACGAAGAGATGCTGGGGATTTACCCATCCATCATGGTCCACGAGATTGAAACTATCCCTCGACCAAACCTGTCAGGAAAAAAATTAGGCAAGTCCATCCTCGGAAGGCCGTAGCTATAAAGGTTGAAATTGAGAAGCTTCTAAAAGCTGGGTTTATTTATCCTGTACCCCTGACGGAATGGGTATCGAACGTTGTCCCTGTCAATAAAAAGCAGGGTACCATTAGAGTCTGTATTGACTTTAGGGATCTCAATAAAGCTTGTCCCAAGGACAACTTTCCTACCCTGCACATCGATCAGATTATCGACAACTATGCTGGAAGTGTCATCTTTTCATTTATGAATGGCTTCTCCAGCTATAATCAGGTTGAGATATTACCCTTCGATCAGCATAAGACGACATTCATTTTCCCATGGGGAACCTTTGCATATAATAAGTTACTGTTTGGCTTGAAAAATGCTGGAGCTACATTCCAGCGTGCAATGTCCTATGTGTTTCACGATGTCAAACATATTGTTGAACCATACCTTAACGACTCCCCTGCTCATTCACAGTGAAGGGAGGACCACCCTGGTCATCTTAGAGAGATATTCCTGAGATGCCATAATTATAATATATGGCTCAACCCATATAAATTTGTTTTTTGTGTTGAGACGGGATGTTTGCTAGGCTTTGTGGTATCCAAAGATGGCATCCAGATAGATCCTTTATAAATTGTCACCATTCTTGATCTACCAGCCCCAACTAGTCTCCTTGAACTCCAAATTTTGCAGGGGAAGGAAAACTTTCTCCATCGTTTCATGTGCAATTTCGCAGAGAAAACGCATGGTTATATGCGTCTCCTCAAGAATAACACCCCATTCTTCTGGGATGACCAGGCCCAACACGCCTTTGATAATATTAAGCATGCTCTGACTCATTCACCCATGATACACCCCCCTGATTATTCAAAGGACTTTCTCTTATATATTGATGCCTCTGCTACTACCATCACAATGGTCTTAATGTAGGACAATCTCCACGGTTAGGAGCACGTGATTTATTACGCCAGTAAGAATCTCCTAGATTCTGAAACCCATTATTCATGTGTGGAAAAGTTAGCATTAGCCATGGTCATCGCTGTACAAAAGTTTCATCATTACATTCTACTCCACACTACCACCGTATTGGCAGACCAAAACCCGATGTACTACATCCTAACTTGTCAGGTGCTCGAGGGCAAGTACTCCCATTGAATTCTTATTTTTTGGGAGTTTGATTTGGAGTTTGCCAAGGCTACATCAAAGAAATCCTTGGTCTTTGCAGAGCTTATGTGTGATCTTCCCTATGCTTCGACGGAATCTGAGCCCAGTGATTCATTTTCGGATGAATTCCTGTTCCTGATAAGCACTACTGATCCTTGGTATGGATATTTGCTGATATATCTCTAGATGCAGCATTTTCAGCCGCATTTATCTCGTGATGATCGCCACCATATCCATCACCACGTGAAATACTATCTCATCCTAAATGATACTTTGTATAAACGTGGGATTGACTCTATTATTAGGTGATACCTCACTCATGAGGAGGCTGAACATGTGTTGAATGATTGCCACTCTGGAGCATGTGGCGATCATTTATCTAGGATGGCTATAGCCTAGAAAATTCTTCGTGCTGGTTATTTCTGGCCTTATATCTTCAAATATTGTCATGAGGTTGTTAAGAAATGCCCACCTTGTCAACACTTCTATCCTAAAAAGCACACCCATCCTGCTCCACTCCACCCCGTCATTGCCGTTGGCCCATTCGCCAAATGGGGGATTGAATTCATGCGTTGTAAGCCTACCTCAGTCGGGGGGCATGGTTACATCATCGTAGCCATTGATTATTTCACTAAATGGGCTAAGGCCATGCCCACATATGCAGAAGATGGTAAGACTGTCACTCTCTTCTTGTTCAATCATATCATAGCTAGATTTGGAGTTCCGCAGTCCATCATTACTGATCACGGATCCCATTTCCATAATTAGATGATGGAGGAAATGACTGCTAAGCTAGGGTTTCTCCATGAAAATTCTACGCCATATTATCCACAAGCTAATGGTCAGGTAGAGGTGTAGCTAGGGTTTTCACCCTAGCTTGTGCTGATGAGCACCTACTAAGGAATCTGGATTCCTTAGTAGCAGTTCAATGATGTAAAAAGAAATAAATTGAAATGAAAACTAAGCTAAAACAAGAAAAGTAAATAACAGAAAGTAAAAACAAGAAGAAAATGTGTAATGATATTTTGTATTTATGTTACCTCTGATGAAGAGGTTGGTGGAGTCCGTTGCGCTGGTCCGATTTCGGTGGCTCCGAGCTCCGAGCTGCTCCTTCTCCTTCTCCGATGGTGGAAAATAGGCCAAAAGGGGTCTCAATGGTGAAAATAGCTTGATGGTAAGCTAGGGTTTCACAAGAGGTTTCGGCAGAGTAAGGGTGCTTATGACTGTGGATGTGAAATGAGGGGTCTCCATCACTTATTTATAGTTTTTTAGTGGTGGAGTGCTTGCCCATGGTTTTGGGAAACCATGTGGTTTAGGGCAGCTTGTTTAGGGTTTTTGCTGTTTTAGGGTTTTCCTCCTTTTTCCTCATTATTTTTATTCATTTTCTTCCCTTTTGGGGATTTTTGCTATTTTTAGAGGAATTTTGGCTATTTTTGGAGGAAAAATGGGTTTTTGGGCCTTTTGGAGGCTTTTTAGATGGTTTTGTGGCCTTTTAGAGGCATTTTAGGCCTTTTGGAGGCTTTTTGTGGGATTTTCAGGGAAATATGGTAGGAAAATGGACAAATGAGCCATGTAGTGAGGTAGATGAGGTAGTTAACCATTTTTGGGTGTTAACAGATTGCCCCCTGATGTGCGAGGGCAGGAGCTCATCGTATGGCCGATGGACATCATGAGTCATATTTGGTTTGTGTTGGGGTGTGGAGAAGAGAAGGAAGCAATTGAAGTCCGGGATACCGATCTCGAACCACCTGCAAGGACTGAAAAGTACATAACCTCAATAATGGATGAGGGATCATCTGATAATATGGACAAGGCGGGCATCCCCATGCTCATATCAGAATATAACATAACAATATAAAGGTTCCTCAAATACTGGATGAGGAAAGATCTCAAGAGATAGACGAGGCGGGCATACCCATGCTCGTATCAAGATACATGAAAATAACTGTGAGCCCCGAAAAGAGGGACCTGTAGGATACATAGGAACTGCTGTATATGTCATAAGTGTCCAGAGGGGACACAAATCTGGAACATGCTGCTGAGCTGACTATGTCTGAGCGGAACAACTGAAACACTGGAATGACAGCAGTGCTACTGAATGTGGTACCAAAAGAACTGGTGCGCTGCTGGATCAGAGTGACCAGGGTCATGCGCACAATGGTACACTGAACTGGAACTGAACTGGGTACTCAAGGAAGCATAGAATGGGATGGCTTCCGAATACAATTGCCAACGCAGCCCGGACATCCACGGGAACATATAACTGGGTGTTCCGACGTGACTCACCAATGTGCTAGAGTCGGGGGAAATCCGGGGTCTTCGACAAACAATGGAAGTGATATACATCCTGCGCGATTCTCAACGATGCGAATAAGATACTGAAGTCGAGCATGTGAGAAACAACCATTCGGAGAGGCAATGATGACTCCTCTCAAAATGGTCCGTAGGCACTCACCACAGATGGTGATGGGTCCAAGGCGCAGGGGACTCTGGGTCTATCCTCTGGAATAGAGGGGCTGTCGTCGACAGAGGGAGACCTGCAACCATCAAGGCAATGATGTTTCCTTGACAGGAGCGCGAGGTGCAAAACTGAACTGTGATAGTACTGATGGTAAGGGGGATAAACTGGTGGGACGAACTGGGCAAGTAGAGTGGGTGGACTCAAACTTCCTTTGTTCAGAGTATGATGGCGGGGATGACCGGGCAACACATGAAACTGATGGGTGGTAAAGGGATCATAGCTGTACGGGATCTGGGCAGTTCACTGGGCTGAGGGAGACTCAAGCGGTGGTAAAATGGTAGGAAACTGCAGAATACTCTGAACAAAGGCGACCTGATTGGAGGTGCTGCCGAGAGGATTGGTCATAGCGCCAAGAGGCATGGAGGGATTTCTTCGTGGAAGAAATGGTACTGTCATGTGGATTTTATGATCCCAGAACAGTACATGCTCGTGGTTGCTTTCAATTTTAAGGAGTCTGAAAGCAAATAAGAAGACTCTGAATGGATGGAATGGTACTGTCGTGTGGATTTTACGAGCCCAGGACAGTACATGCTCGTGGTTGCTTTCATATTTAAGGAGTTTGAAAGCAAATAAGAAGACTCTGATGGAATGAAGTGGCACTGTCATGTGGATTTGGCGAGCCCATGATAGTTAATGCTCGTGGTTGCTTTCATGTTTAAGGAGTCTGAAAGCAAATAAGAAGACTCTGTATGAAGTGGCACTGTCATGTGGATTTTGCGAGCCCATGACAGTTAATGCTCGTGGTTGCTTTCATGTTTAAGGAGTCTGAAAGCAAATAAGAAGACTCTGTATGAAGTGGCACTGTCATGTGGATTTTGCGAGCCCATGACAGTTAATGCTCGTGGTTGCTTTCATGTTTAAGGAGTCTGAAAGCAAAGAAGAAGACTCTGTATTTGGAATAGTCAGGCAAGGAGGAAGTGTTCAATTAGGGGACATTTATGATGATCAGAGCTGAGGGCGGGGGGGAACAATGGTGGATCTCCTTGCCGGGGGAATGGATGGGGGCAAAATAACGAGACCTTTGCAGTATGACAGGAGTGAATGGCTCATGTAAAATAATTGAAACAATCGGATGATGGCCGATGTGGCGCGCAAATTGATGCTGCAATGGGTAGGGATGCACTGTTCAAATTATGACAAGTGAGAGCGAGAAATGATCTCAAGCATCATCACGAGCTTGGAAAGATGAATCCGGTGATATAAACAGTGTGAAAAACGGAGAGCGGCCGAAGTGGCATGCAAACCGAGATGACTATTGGGGTCGAAAAATGGGCAAAAAATAATTTGGAAAAAATGATGCAATGAAAGGACCATTGTGAAGGTCTCGTCATGCTGGTTCCAATGGTGGAAACGGTTCGGAAAACGGACTTCGTATGGGCTCGAAATGGCCAAATAAGGAAAGGGTCAAAGGGCTATAAATAGTAAGTGGGCCCCATATGACACATCATTTGTACTATTCCATTTCGCAGACGATCGGAGGGAACCAGAGCTTACGTGGGATTTCTGGACGATCTGACCGGCGGTTTTGAGATTCGGGAGAGCCAGGTATTCCTTTGAACTCATACCTGTTTTTATTTTGGGCTGGGGGGAGGGTTGTGGGTCCCGGGGGGGTCGTTGTACGGTCCACAAGGGTGGACCGCGGGTTTCGACCGGGACAGCCGCAGTTTAGATCGCGACTGTCTGGCTGCACAGCCGCGGTTTGGACCGCGACTGTAGGCTTTACAACCACGGTGTGAACCGCTACTGTTGGCTGCACAGCCGCGGTTTAGACCGCAACTGTCAACTGCACAGCCGCGGTCTGGGCCGCGACTGTCGGCTGCACAGCCGCGGTTTGGACCGCGACTGCCGGCTGCACAGCCGCGGTCTGGGCCGCGACTGTCGGCTTGACAGCCGCGGTATGGACCGCGACTGTCGGCTGCACAGCCGCGGTCTGGGCCGCGACTGTTGGCTTGACAGCCGCGGTAGGGACCGCGGCTGTCAGGTGCACAGCCGCGGTCTGGGCCGCGACTGTCATCTTGACAGCCGCGGTAGGGACCGCGACTGTCTGGTGTTTCTAGATTAGTTTGGGAAGGGTGAAAATGTCGATTTATTGAACATGAGTCTGATGAGGCTTTGTTGTGTGATTGACAGGATGCCACGCACAGTATGGAGAGAGCGAGAGATGCCAGGGGAGCTGGTAGATATTATCCGGGAGGACCGCCGCGTGCGCTCAATGCTCGGGATATTCGGCCTACTGAAGTTTGCTGAGATTCCGATGATTCAGTCAGCAGGACTGCTGCTGAACCGCTTAGTGAGCTTCTGGGAGCCAGATTCATTGGCGTTCCGAGTACGGGGGGAGAGGGTGGACCTCACCCTTACGGATGTCTATTTTCTGACAGGTTTGCCCTGCCTAGGGAGGGGGGCAGATACCCAGCCGCGGGGGTCTGCGGATCTTGACATTGTGGATATGGCAGTGCGGTTCTGTGGACCTGAGGCGCGGGTGCATCGGAATGCACTCCTAGTTGGCGACTTACGGGAGCCAGTGGTGCGAGCGACGGCCGCATGTATAGTGCGGATCTTGGGCTCTCAGGCACCTGAGAAGGTGTCTGGGGGGCAGATGCAGCTGGTGGAGCGTACATTGGAGGGAGCGTATTTTGCATGGGGTTAGATGTTCCTGACCTGCGTTCAGTGACAGCTGACCGCAGCGAAGGAAGCTGGCAAGGGGTTCTTCTTTGGGTCATTCTTGTGCGCCTTCTTTATGGAGAGGGTTCCTACATTGCGGCCGCGGGTGCCGGTTAGGGAAGGAGGCGTGAGGGAGCCCCGTATGATTCGATGGGGGGAGATGATGCGCCGCCGTGGTGGTGGTGATGTTGGCCGGTATTTCACTGATGAGTTGTACATGCAGTGGCTCCAGTTGCCACTGGCGCTGGAGGACTTTCCTTACAGGGGCATGGATTACACGGGGGATCCAGATGCGCCCCGTCCACCTGGACAGGCATGGGGCCCGGATGGTATGTATCATTTGGATTGTTCTGTCTAGTTTTGATGTTATGTATGATGGATGTTTGATATATATTTACTGACAATTGGTTGATTTGCAGATGTGGGTCCGCAGCCGCCGCTAGGGCATGTAGCGCGGCGAGGGATAGTGGCAGTGCCGGCTTTACTCGGGCGGGGTCCGGTGCATCGGCGGGATGCGGATGGGGCGCTCGAGTCGGTACGGATGCTTCTGGAGCGGATACTGACGGGAGTTAGCGAGGCGGGGTGGGAGGACCTTCCGCGAGATGTCCGCCGGGATTGTAGTCAGGCGCCTCGGGATTTCAGAGGTATAGCATTCCGGGTGGCTCTCTTGGCGGAGAGGGCATGAGCCCGAGGACCGAGGCCCAGGTGAGCAGAGGATTCATCCAAGGAGGAGCGGGAGGAGGAGTCAGGGGCGGCTGACACAGAGAGTGATCCGGGATACGATTCCCACTAGGGAGAGCAGGGGGCTCTCCTTGGTTTTTGTAGCGGCGGCTTGTA
>LPNX010228297.1:1312-153870 GCA_001517045.1 Pseudotsuga menziesii
CATTATCAAATAGTTGAGTTATGTGTATGATAACTTTGTTGGGTAGTTGCTTCTTAACCCCAAGGTAAGGTTACACCCTAGTAAAAAACTCTTGAACATGATAAACCTTGGTACTAAAATAGTCATCCTAGATAATCCCATTGACCCTAGAGTCCTTCAATGAAAGGATTACAAAGGGAAGCTACAATACACACCAATAGTAGAGGGTGACATCTCTTAAATGAAGTCATTCTTAGAGCTTCGATTGGCATATTAAATGCATAAGGTCCAGCCTAGAAATAGGTCAACGAGAAACATGTTAGAAGGTAAAGTGAAAGCACAAAGAATTGTGATTTCTTAGGAATCAAAGAGGCGGCGAGTCTTCCTGGAAAAAAATTTGCCAAATTTTTACAATATTTTATAAATCAGTGAAAGATTCGCCAATTTTTACAATATTTTATAAATCAGTGAAATATTCGCTATTTTTTACAATTTTCTATTATGTAATGAAATATTCGCCAAAATTTTACAATATCCTATAACTTAGTGAAAGATTCACCAAGATTTTACAACATTATATAATAAAATGAAAGATTCGCTAAAAAAATTATATATACATATTATATTATTGATAAAATCGCCTTCAAGTTTTCCTGTATATCGGGGGGATTCGCCCATTTTTTATACATATAAATTTCGGGGGGGTTCTTAAAATTATCCCTGCAACTTCCTCTAAGATAGTATCACCACAAGATGTAAAACCCCAAAATAGTAAGATGCACTCCCGACAGCAGTAGTCTTCTAGTCCCAGTATATTTCCTTCTCCACCAGCGCGCCACACTTGAGAGAGAAAGTGATGTGTTGTGCAAGTGATAAATAGAGAGACTCTCACTCTCTATTTATATTCATCCGTTCACTTGAATTGCATTTTCACACGTAGGATCAACCTAACAATTACTACTCGACCCTACACCTTAATTAGTGTATAATAACTCAAGTGCCCCGAAACTATGGGGACTTACCTAATGACTTGATATGACTTGTTTACATTATTAATCCTCCCGATTGGAACATCAGGGTATGACAACATGACTGAAATACATAATAGAAACATCCCGGAATAAACATCGGGTTACAATACATAAGATACATGGAAGAATACATTCCGAAGTTACATATACATCAACACTCCCTCTTAACTAGGAAGGTATTCTTTCGACATGATTTTCAGTACTGGTCTTCTTCTCTGTATCAACTGGATCATCTTCATCTTCAAGTCATCTTCGTCTTCAAGTCATCTTCATCTTCAAGTCATCTGGATTTGGATCATCTCTCGATCTGGATCGTCATAGAAAGGGATCTGGATCATCACTGGATCTAGATCATCATAGCACATCATCACTGGATCTAGATCATCACTCGATCTAGATCATCATCACTGGACTGGATCTGGATCATCACTCGATCTGGATCTCTTGAAGTCATCATAACTGGATCTGGATCATAGCTCGATCTGGATCTCCTTTGGTCATCATCATGTGTGTACTATCTCGTCATAGGAAGTTCTACAGAGCCAGCCCTTTTTCATGCTGGTTGTAGGCCTAGCCACCAGGTAGGTCTACAGAGCCATCCCTTTTTCATGTTGGATCTCCTTTGGTCATCATCATGTGTGTACTATCTCGTCATAGGAAGTTCTACAGAGCCAGCCCTTTTTCATGCTGGTTGTAGGCCTAGCCACCAGGTAGGTCTACAGAGCCATCCCTTTTTCATGTTGGATCTCCTTTGGTCATCATCATGTGTGTACTATCTCGTCATAGGAAGTTCTACAGAGCCAGCCCTTTTTCATGCTGGTTGTAGGCCTAGCCACCAGGTAGGTCTACAGAGCCATCCCTTTTTCATGTTGGATCTCCTTTGGTCATCATCATGTGTGTACTATCTCGTCATAGGAAGTTCTACAGAGCCAGCCCTTTTTCATGCTGGTTGTAGGCCTAGCCACCAGGTAGGTCTACAGAGCCATCCCTTTTTCATGTTGGATCTCCTTTGGTCATCATCATGTGTGTACTATCTCGTCATAGGAAGTTCTACAGAGCCAGCCCTTTTTCATGCTGGTTGTAGGCCTAGCCATCAGGTAGGTCTTCGCCCAACACTTACATCTGACCTTCTCATCAGAAAGGCACGCCCAACACTCACATCTGATCATGTAGTAAACTACAATCACAACAGAAAGGCCCAGCACTCACATTCACCAGCATGGTAGGAACATCAACTACCATATGTGAAATGGCTCTGCACTTATATCTAACTTACTCATTAGAAAGGCACATCCATCCAGATAGGAACACATCCTATCACAGTGATGGAAGAATCCCATCCAGATAGGAACACATCCTATCATAGTGATGAGAGATTTCAGCACTTACATCTGACCTACTCGTCAGAAGGGCAAGCACCCACATCTGACCTGGTAGGAACTGAATCCTACACCCTTGTCATAATGGCCCCCAATCCCAGACTAAGCTACCTGGTAACTGACTAGGCACCTCCACTCTCCCAGAGAGTGGAAGTTGCCCTTACATCTATCCTACTTGACAGAATGGCCAGCACTCACATCTGTGATGGGAGGAACTTAATCCTTTAGCCATGACCAGAATGGCTCAGCCCTTACATCTGACCTACTCATCAGAATGGCTCTCTCAGTCCTAGACTGAGTCTTCCTGGTAACTGACCAGGTGCCTCCATTCCCAGAATGGCAGTCAGCACTCATATCTGACATGGAAGGAACCAAATCCTCTCACCATGACAAAATGGCTCAGCCCTTATATCTGACCTGCTTGTCAGAATGGATTTGGATCTCTAGCACTCATATCTGACATGGAAGGAACTAAATCCTCTCACCATGACAGAATGGCTCAGCCCTTATATCTGACCTACTCGTTAGAATGGCTTTGGGACTCATCACTTTCCCTAGGAGGAAGCCTCGATCTGGAGAACACCAAGTCTCTCTCTGAAGTACTCGAACTTCAGCCTAGCCAATGGCTTCATCAATACATCAGCTATCTGTTCCTCCATCGCAACATACTGGAGCTTCACTGCTCCTCTCTGCACCATATCCCTGATATAGTGATACTTGATCTCAATATGCTTAGACTTTTCATGAAACACTGGATTCTTTGACAACTTCACGCAACTCTGGTTGTCACAATGTATACAAGTAGCATCCAACTAGAGATCAAATAAATCAGACAGTAGCTTCCGCAGCCATACTACCTCACAACTAGCTGAACAAGCTGTGACATACTCTGCTTCAGCTGTACTCAGTACCACACAGGATTGCTTCCTGCTAAACCAAGAGATCACACCTGATCCCATACTGAAGAAAAATCCTGAAGTACTCTTCCTGTCGATGGCACTGCCTGCCCAATCTGAATCAACATAACCCTCCAGGTTAATATTCTGATTCGCATCATACTTGAGCCCTTAATCAATTGTACCCTTCAGGTACCTTAGAATATGCTTTGCAGCCATCAAGTGAACACTTCTCGGATCTATCAGGTACTGGCTCAAGGTGTTCACAACAAAGCAAATGTCTGGTCTCGTGTTCGTCAGGTACATCAATGGCCCAATCATCTGACGATACATCGTAGCATCAACCGTCTCTAATGAAGCATCACTTAATAGCTTCATGTTCGATGCCATAGGTGTGGCCATAGTCTTGCAGTCCATCATCCCAAACCTCTTTAGGATCTCTACTGCATACTTCCCTTGTCCACACCTCCATGCCTAGAACAGTAGTGCATCGAAACATAACAGGAACATTACTGGTCTTCTGTCTTCAACCTTGAAGCAAAGGTTGGAGTCCACTTTACTCTTAGTAAAACCTAGAGTCATCAGTAATCTGCCCATCCTGTCGTACCCTGTCGAACCTTAGATCTTCTGTAGTCACTCCCTCTGAAGCGAAGCATCATACTCCCTCTGTCTTCTGTACTCTATGTACTGAAACATTATGTACTGAAGTGACAAGTAGTATCCATCTAGGATCATTGGATACTAAGATCCTCTATCTTGAACTTCTTCAAAAGTTCATCTTGCACCCATATGTGAGTTTGTCATCCTCTATCAACCTTGTAGCAAAGGTTAAGATATTCATCAAGCTCATCATGTATGTATTTAAACTCTTACTGGCTGCAAATGTCTCTTCGTAGTCTAGGCCTTCCTTTCATGAGAAGCCTCATGCTACCAATCTTGCTTTGTATCCCACGATGTTTCCATCTACTGCATGATGGAACTATGAACTTCTCTTCAGGTCTCGATACTGCGCCTTGACATCATTCTTCTTGAACTGGTCTTCCCTTTCTTCTTGGTGGCTGGAAGGTTCTGCATCAATGATGTCACTGCACTCGTCATATTATTCTTCATTTTGAAATGTCGTCACTTGTTCTTTGGAACAAGTTTCATCCTTCTTTGCTTGCAGGCGATTATGTATGCGATATTTCCTACAAGTCAAATGCATTTGTATGGTTAGAACATTTCATATGGAATATTCATACTAGAAAATACTTATGCATAAATATATGATCATGCAATTACTTTAGCCAATACAACATTCATCCATATCTCACTGAAACTTTCTAGATGCCTTCCATCTCTACCAGGACAACATTGAGATTGTGCACTAATCCAATATGTCATCAAAGAGGTTTCATTCTAGATAAGTAGCAATGGAGAATTTGTATAGCACCATGAGCTACTTACCCATCACATTCATATTAGTAGTATACTGTCATTAATGCAAACATCCTATCATGCATAATACATCAACTAAATATAAACAAATGCATAACAAAACAATATTATGAAATGAAAATTGAATACTTATCTTTATTTGTTTCGTGGGCATACTCCTTCTTGAGTCTTCAGCTTCATCGTCTTCTTCATTCATGATAGCATCGTTTCTTATCCAAATGCTAGGATGGATAAGAAGTTCTTCAAGAGTTGAGTTCTTCATATTCCTCATCGCTTGAGGGATCTTCTTTGGATGGTGAGAGCTTGATCTTCAATTGCTCCCATCTTCTCTTCTCTTCTTATGAGTCAAGCTTCTTCTTCTTCTTGAAGTCTGCTAAAAGTAATCAATTCCTTCTGCCACACATTCCTTGCATGAATGAATCCCATGATCCTGGGAGGCTAGTCAAGGTGGCCATCACCACTTCTGCATTCTTCACCACTTCTAGTCTCTGCATTCTGGATCTTCACATTCTTCAATTGGTTTCTCAAGGTCATATTCTGATTTTTGTTCTTCCCTTCAAATAGCTTGGTCAAGGAATCAAACATCTTCGGTGTATTTTAGGGAAGACACTTGTGGTACAAGTTGATCCATGACTGAATCAACCATGATCTTCTTGGACTTGACCAAGTTCTTCTTGTGTAAGGCTTCTAGCCTCATCTCCCTCTGAAACTGGAACCTCTCTACTCATGTAGGTGTCCAATCCATTTATTTAGAGAGATCAAATACTTCTATGCTTGGAATTTGTGAACTTCACCAAGCTTATCATCAATCTGATGTAATAGATCACTTTGAAATGAGAATCTCAAATGAAAAATAGCAAAGGATTAGATCTTACCGATTTGAGGTGACCGTCCTGGTTCCGGAGCTGGCTGATCTAGGGTTTTTCACAGAAACCCTAATTTTCAAAACTTGGAATATTTTAGATATTATTGGATAAATATATATATCTCTTCAAATGGAGCTGTCCAATGTACTACTTTTTTGAAAACAGTGGAGGGAAGCTCCCGGAACAGGAAGCCCTTGATTTCCAATTTCTTCTGCAGAAATTCCTGTTACTGTTTCTGTGATATATCCGAAATTAATGATCCTCTATGTATGAAATTTCTCAGTGAGGTAACCTCGCATGTCCCTGATCCAACACCATAGGTTTCATCAGAATTGGTTTCACCATTTGGGATTTATTATCCTTTTCCCAAGGTGACCTGTTACAGAACTATTCAGAACAACGAAGTTGTACGGACAGCCACGTGTCACTGGTTCATCTTCTGAGTCTGATATTTGGACCATCGAAAGTAAAGTCCATTCAATTTCTATAAAATCTTTATAAATTCCATTTGGACCTCTGTAGCCCAAGATATTGCAATTCTCCCCAGGTGTCTTGTTTATGGATGATTTCTGGAAGAGGCTGGAACCCTAACTTTGAGAGATCTTATCTCCTAGAATATAGCGAATATGAGGCTGATTTTTGGACACAGTGTTCATCAGGATGTTATCTTCGGCCCCTGTAATGTTCCACTTTTGATACTTCTCCAATCTCAGAATATAGCGATTGTACCGAAACTTAGCAGTTTTAGTATTTAGGGTTTCTCCTAGCTCAGGGTCAAACTAGGGTTTGACTTTCCCGGAGTTTCACCCAACCAAATTTCTTGATCCAGGTCTCTAAATTTCAGTTTTGATGAGGAGAACAATCCTATTCCGGCATCACTCAAAAATTCCTCTTCTGTAGAAAGCCCTAATTTCCACATCGAAACTGAAAATGCTTGAAATTGAATTCCGCATCGACAAAAAGATGCACCCTTCAATGGAGAGTCATCCTAGCATACTTTTGCTGAAAATCTGTGGAGGAAGATCCACAAATTAGGAAGCCCTAGTTATTGTAGCTGCACAATGTCTTCTTCTCATGTTATCTCTGATACCATGTTAGTTTTTCAACATTTAAGCTAGCATTATGTTAGGATCTTTTCACTGAGGGAATAACAAGCACAGCAATAACATAAGCACATCACAAGAGACAAGAGACACAAAGAGTTTTGATTGGGGAAACCATAAATGGAGAAAAACCCGCAACTTCCTCTAAGATAGTATCACCACAAGATGTAAAACCCCAAAATAATAAGATGCACTCCCGACAGCAGTAGTCTTCTAGTCCCAGTATATTTCCTTCTCCACCAGTGTGCCACACTTGAGAGAGCAAGTGATGTGTTGTGCAAGTGATAAATAGAGAGACTCTCAATCTCTATTTATATTTATCCATTCACTTGAATTTCATTTTCACACGTAGGCTCAACCTAACAATTACTACTCGAGCCTACACCTTAATTAGTGTATAATAACTCAAGTGCCCCGAAACTATGGGGAATTACCTAATGACTTGATATGACTTGTTTACATTATTAATCCTCCCGATTGGAACATCGGGGTATGAAAACATGACTCAAATACATAATAGAAACATCCTGGAATAAAAATCGGGTTATAATACATAAGATACATGGAATAATGCATTCCGAAGTTATATATACATCAACAGTTTTTCTGTCCGTTGGAGGAATTGTTTGATTTGTTGTGCTGTCCCAGCCAATTTTTCGTTTTGAGGTATGAACTGGAAGTCCTTAATAAAATTTTCTTTGAGTTCATGCCAAAAGAAGGTTTCTACTCTAGCTTCCTCCATCTTATACCATTTATTAGGTAAGTTGGCTAGGGTTGAAGGAAACAAATGTGGCCAGGCTCGCTCATCTTTGTATCCAAGCCTTCTCCACTCCTTTTCACAAATCTTGATGTGTTCTTCTGGGTTTTGACCTTGGATAAAGATAGGGATTTGAGATTCCTGGGTTAACTTTTTTCCACCAAACCATTCGACAAAGAAAGTTGAAGCAGTTGTCCAGGTCTGTAATTTTGTCTGATGGGTGTCCCACCATCTAACTGCTTGACCTGTAAATGTTTCCACTAAGCTTCGAAGTCTGCCATGTTCTCCAATATTTTTAGATACTTGTTTGACATGCATGATTGGGGATTCCATTTCCTTATACTTGGGCAGTTGAGTAGTGTGTAAGTTGGTTGGTTGTAATGTAGGTCGTTCCCTGACTTTCTTTTCAAATATTTTGGGGATAATTGATACAATGAAGCACTGTCAGGTGAGTTTTTTCTGTACTTTTTGTATAGTCCAGCACCCTCTTGCTTGTGTTTCATAATTTTCCATTTCCCAATCATATAATTCAGCATCTGAATTATAACCAATTGAGTCTTGGTTACCTAAGTTAAGCTCCCCGTAGATATTTGGCTCTGTATAGTCCGTATTGTTATGGATATGATAAAGCTATCTGACATCGACTTCCTCATCAATTGGTTCTGTCCAAGGGTGTCCTTGTGATGGATGAATGGATACAATGACTTTTTGACCATTTCCTTTTAGTTTGATTCATTCCTTATCTAAGGATATGGATGCTTTCATCTTTCGTCCCCAAGGTCGACCGATTAGCGCCGGGAAGGAGCTAGATCCTTCTTTTGGGTCAATAATTTCAAAATCAACCTTGGTAGAGATTCCTTTGATGGTCGTGTCGACATCTTTCCAAACCCCAATGGGTTCAATGAGACCTTGGTCAGCGAGTTTTAGGTAAATTCCTGAATCATAGAGTTGAGGTCGGCCCATCTTTTCCCATGTATCCCGAGTCATGATATTTACCTGAGACCCGAAGTCGAGCACTACTTGTCGGACGTGATAACCTTCGATTTCCAGGTCGACAAGTGGGTCGACATCGTTTTTGTCTTTTTGGTTTAGGCTGCAAATGTTCTTAGTTTGTTTTCCAAAGTTGGTACTTTTTATTTCATGTAATAAATCAATGAACTGGGCTATGGATTTGTCTGTTTGAAGGAGATGTGTTAATTGCTGTGTCATGCTAGGTCGACTGTTAATAATGTCTTCCTATTGTGCAATGTCGTGAAATATGTGGGTGGCTTCTTGATATGTTTGTTTTTCCTTGATAGGATCCGGATAACCATTTGTGTTTTTAATTTTACTAATTTGGGGGTTATCAGGGCCTGTTTTTGTGTCTTATCGAGTAACGATATGTAAATTCTTAGTAGTTAGTGCATCATATTTTTGTACACAAGACAAGACATTAACATTTTTCTTCATATTGATTTTCTCTAACATAGTAGGAAAATCCTCAAGGGAGTGATCGCCTACTCCACAACATGTATAGAATTTAAGATCAGTTCTGTCCTTATATGGACAGTCGGCATATTAGTGACCTTCTTTGTAGCATGTGAATCACTGGGTTGGTCGATGCGTTTGTATGTCGCGATTCCCAGGGAATCAACCTCTTCCTCCATAACCCTGACGTCGGTTGTCGTACCGGCACTCATATTAACGACTGTTGTATCTTTGCCCGTTCTGGTTGTTTGTATTGTCTTGCTCATTGTTTTTCGCTACTGCATTCATTTGGTAGACCGCCTGATAGTTCTGTCGGTTTTTCAGGTTTAACTGACAGTCGGCCATGTTGTGACTCTTTGTCTCATAGATGGTGCACCAGAAAGCCTTTGCGTTCTTCATGTTAAACGGACAATCTTTCGTAGTATGATCTCTATGTTCCTGGAAAATGTCGCAAAATACTTTGGTTTGTACAAAATGGACGTCTTGTCGGCTGTATTCGTGTCGACAATTATCTTTTGAGTGACTGGCCGTCGAGCATTTAGTACAACAGATTTCCTGATTCTTGAGGGTCAGTTCTTTCAAAGAATTCTGCACATTCTCGAGCTTTTCCTCTAATCTGTGGTCCGTCGGATAGGCAAGTATGTCTTCGTCCATTTCCACCTGTAGAGCTTTGGTTAGCGCATCTTCATATGTCTTGAACGTTTCCCGACTGATATGTTGGCGTACTTTCTGTGATAATCCTACAAGGAACCATTGAATTAGTAGTTGTTCATCAATAACATAATCTAATTGGCTTAATAGGTCCTTCCAATGTTTGTCGTAGTCGCGGACTGTCTCCCCTGGCTTTTGTTGTGTTGTTTTAAGCTTTTTGGTGGCCAGGTGCTTGGCGTCTGGGGTTTTGAAAAATGATAAGAACTGCGCCTTAATCTCGACTTTCGTTGCTCTGGGCTTCCTTTTTGAAAAGGTCATGTACCATGTCAAGTCCCTTTTCCATAAGGCTCCCGCAAACTGAGCCATTTGTCGGTCTTCATCTGTCACCTGGTTTGCTTCCTAGTTCGACTCACAGACGAACCAATGTCGTCTGGGGTATTCATCCCCCTCGTAGAGAGGAATGTGAGCCGATCCGTGACCCATGTCTGAATCACTTTCACTGCTCTCAAAAGTTGGCGGGTTTGGAGGTGTGGGTGGTGGTGAAAGTGGTGGGGTTGTTGATGTAGTCGTTCTTGCGGAATTTTGGTCGACGGAACTTGTGCTTTCATCGGGTGTCGTGTCTTTGTCGACTTGCAGTCGATTAGGGTCGACTTCTATTGTCAATGGTCCACTGCAACTTTGTCTTCACAGGTCTTCTTGTTCAATTTCTTCCAAAGCTGTACTTGGCGGAGGGGGCTCTCCTTCATGTGTCGGTAAGAGCAAGTGGATACTTCAGAGGGAGGGTGCTGCCTGAAACGTCACCCAGTTTCCCTTGAGCAGTCGATGTATGATAAGGTGTCGACCCATGTATGTTTTGTCACCTAGTCGGCTCCATATGCTAAAGTCACCAGCTCATAGTCGTAGATCATCTTCAACAATAGTCTGTATTCTAGTATGCGGATTTGTTGGGGAAAGGGTTATTTTGTCATCGGTAGCTCTTATTTGGAGAGCTTCTGGCTGCTCTATCCACACTTCTTCCTCCATAGGGGACACCTTTTTTTCTACGCCCTCTTCCTGTCGATCATGACCCGACTCTGGCAGATTCTCTTCACGGTCGTTCTCCCTAGGGTTTTGTTCTTCGTGCATCCCTGCGGCTCCTTCGCGTCTTGCTTCCCTTCTCTGCTGTCTTTCGTCCCTTTCTTGTTTCTGAATGTCCTATACAATACTATTTTCTTCAGGTCCTCTATGGTCGAATTTTCATTACTGGTGACGGCTATCCTCTTTAGGTCGACTAGGATCCACTATACTCTACCTTCGACACATGACCAGCTACCCCCTCATAGCCTACCCGACGCTTTTAGAAATCCCGGATAGTTCGAATTATTTGCTTAGGAAGTATTCCCAGTCCCTTTCTCAAATAAATTTCTCCCACTTCCTCTGCTTCCCCGCCCAGTTGGTTTTTGGTGGCTGTTCGCACAGTGGTGGTCTAGGTTTGACGATGTGGCCTACTCCATTTTCTATCAAGAATTTGAATAGCAAGGTAGGGAGGGAGCACAAGAATTGTTCGGTGAAATCTGTGTAAATTTTTCTTTGACAGTTTCCACTAATGTTTGGTCTTCTACTGCTTGCTCCTCACAGAAGTCATCGACGATTTTCTCAAACCACTCCGACAAATTGGTTCGACCTCCGCGGATCAGTTTTTCTAGCAACTGCTATTCTTTAGTCGCGTCCGGCTTTCTCATCCAGAAGCTGCTTCAGGAGTTGTGGCACTGATTCGACGATTTTTTCATGTGTCTTTGTGAAAAATATTGCTTTGGCTTCAGCGACTGTTAATCTGTTCCTTCTTGCATAATTTTGCAAGTAGTTCACAACTTTACGGTCCCACCAGTCCTTGATCTCCTGCTCTGGTATCATATGTGAGCATATATTTTAGACATGTACTACCGGCAATGGAACCAATGTTGTAATCTCACAGATCACATAAGGTTATCTATAATACATACTAAAACATAACTATAAATCAGAGACAAGAGAGAAGAACAAATAGGAAAACAGATTATATTATTGCAATGAGTTCATACAAGGCAGAGAACTGAACTGAGTTCTCGTTTGGCTCAACAGCATAATATATACAATTTACAGATAGTTACAAAATAACTACCTGTCGGTTCGGTGAACCGACACGACTTTTAGTTAGCCGACTAATCTTCTAGTTTAGTCGACCGACCGACTTAGTCAGATGGTTCTGTTGTAGTCTGCTTGGTTAGGATACTCGGCTCTCACCCAAGAGACCCGGGTTCAAATCCCGGCAATGGAACCAATGTTGTAATCTCACAGATCACATAAGGTTACCAATAATACATACTAAAACATAACTATAAATCAGAGACAAGAGACAAGAACAGGTAGGAAAACAGATTATATTATTGCAATGAGTTCATACAAGGCAGAGAACTGAACTGAGTTCTCGTTTGGCTCAACAGCATAATATATACAATTTACAGATAGTTACAAAATAACTACCTGTCGGTTCGGTGAACCGACACGACTTTTAGTTAGCCGACTAATCTTCTAGTTTAGTCGACCGACCGACTTAGTCAGATGGTTCTGTTGTAGTCTGCTTGGTTAGGATACTCGGCTCTCACCCAAGAGACCCGGGTTCAAATCCCGGCAATGGAACCAATGTTGTAATCTCACAGATCACATAAGGTTACCAATAATACATACTAAAACATAACTATAAATCAGAGACAAGAGACAAGAACAGGTAGGAAAACAGATTATATTATTGCAATGAGTTCATACAAGGCAGAGAACTGAACTGAGTTCTCGTTTGGCTCAACAGCCTAATATATACAATTTATAGACAATTGCAAAATAACTACCTGTCGGTTCGGTGAACCGACACTACTTTTAGTTAGCCGACTAATCTTCTAGTTTAGTTGGACGAACGACTTAGTCGACTGATCGACTTAAGTCAGCCCATCGACTTAGTCGGATGATCGACTAAGTCGGTCTTCCTTCAAGTCGACTTCATCGACTTGATCCTTCTACAGTGCCCAACAATATTCTAGATGCAACTAGAAGTAGTGCTGGAAATCTAGAAGATAAAAGGAGAACTCAGTCCCAGTATCAGAATGAACATGTTGCATTATCTTGCACATATTCGCTCCCTATAGAGTGGTGCAACAAAGTTCTAGGTCGGCACTACTTGATGATGGAGAATGATCAGCTACATGGCCCACTGAAGAAGAAACTTGATCATTCTCCACCTTCACCATCCAGAAGAAACATACAGAGTCATCCATTCAAAAGAACATTGAGAGGTTCACATGCATATCTTCAGGATGTTGCTGCACAGATGGACCATGCCGCTGCATAGAGCTGCAATTTTGCATCATTGTTTTTCTCAAGTTATTTTTCTAAGGAGGAAGCTTCTTTCTTCTAAATATAGCTTGCATTTTCCTATTTCTGATTATTTTGAGGGGGGTGTTTCCCATGAGGTTTTCCCTTGTTTCCTCGGTTGTATTAAGCAACATTTTATATTTTAGATTGTATATGGGTGACTTATGGCTTTGTTTCCAAGGCCCATAGTTGTCCAAGTTAGGATTCAAGGGGAGTGTTAATATTTATAATCCGCCCTTGACCAAACTATCTATTAGATTATTTTAGCCTAACTTAGAAGTTTTATTTAATTAATTGAGTCCACTAGTACCATTGGGTCCACATGGCCTAATGGGGCCACATGTACCAATTGCTCGAGTGTGGGGAACACTACTAGAGGATATCTTCCACTCACTACACTTGCATGCATCAAATTAGGTGCCTCCTAGGCCAATCCCTACCTTTTAGGATCCATTGGGAGTCCTGACACCAACATCCTTCAGTCAGTTGGGGTTGGAACAAGTTAAGCTTAGTTAATTTATAGTTACATTCAATTAGATCACAATCAGTTCAATTAGCGCTAGTTATGCATGGATGCATGTGGATTAGGCACCTTTGCTCACATACCACTTCAATTAGACTAAGTTAAACTGTTTACTACTGATTGTGTGAGTTGTTTAGACATATGGAGTTAACCATTTGGACTCCGATATTGATTGAGACATCCTCAGTAAGCTAGTAAGTTAGGTACAGTCACATCCAGTTGGTAGATTTGAATTATTTCCTAATGGATTCGAATTCTTCCTTATGTAAACTATTGTAACACCGGATTTAATTAATGATGATGATATTGTAATTACCTGAGATACACCCATCCATTTCCTGTGTGGTTTGATTTTTTCAGTGTGTATCTTCATTCTCCTTTTACTGCAACAATAATTTTTGGACTCATTGCTTGAAGATCTAAATGGCACAACAATTTTAACAGTGATTAGTGTGAGTTTTCCTTTAATTAACTGATGCATACATTATTACTTTAATTGAAGCTTTAACAAATTGGGTTCACTTTAGTCAACTGAGGTCTTACATGATAACTTTGAATTATCTTTGTTCTCTATGCATTTATATTTATCTCTTACATGTTTTACTACATGGTCAATATGTGTTAGCTTTAATTTATCTATCATATCATATTGTACTAAGAAGATTTCTCTAATGTTGAGATCATATTATATTATTCTTGGACCAAGTGATCATATGCTAAAGTAACTCACTCTAGAGGTGGCCATTATCTATAGGAGACTTAATAGATTTATCCATTTTGAATGACCATGGTTAGTAATACATCACACAAAATTAATGCTTTGAAATGCAAAGCATCACCTCTACACTTGAGGTCCACCTTAACACATGAGGATCAAAATTGACACACATGTATCTATCCTTGTCCAACAATATTGTACATCATCATCATCACTTTGACATATCAAAGAATTCACCTCAACACATGAGGAATAACATTTTCACTGAAGGCTTATTAATTCTTGAGTCCAACAAAAGAATTCTACTCCAAGTTTCCTGAGTCCTACTCAGGAACCCTACCTCAACACATGAGGCCCAATCCCGGATACACAATATTGGCTTAGAGAATGACTCGTGATGCTATAAATTTAACAAATATCTTATACAACATTATAATTTGTGTTGTGGCTATTGTATTTAGTCCTTATTGTTGTAGCAGATCCACATGGACTAGTTGAGGTCTTAGTATTCATAGGAGGGATTGTTTTTGTAGTTTAGTGGGAGTATTAGTTTTCTGAGTTTGGACCACACTGAACGTATTTTGTGGTTTTTTATGATTTGTATCATTCTTAATAGGTAATTATTTTGTTTGAACTTTCTTAGTGGGAAAATATTTCTTATTATTAATAGTGGTTTTATGAGGTATGGTGATAGAACCCTTACTCCTTCGAGAATAATTTGATTGGGTTTTCTCCACATTATGAATTTCAATTGTTTCAAAATATTCTTCATACTCATCTTCCAAATTAGGTGTCTAAACTCAGATTAGTGAAGTGGTTTCTTTAGGGTCTTCTTTAGATTCATTTGTATTTTGTTATTCAATCTCTTTTTCTTCCTCGTAGATAGATTTATTATCTAGTAATTGATTAATCTCCAAATTCATGGAGTTTATCCACCATGGACATGTTTTATTTAAATGATTCTCCTAGTGATATGTACACAAATGGTCAATTCCAACATCATTTAAATTAAAAGCAGTTGCTTCATTCTCTGGGGGTTTTTGAGTGTTTTGTTTCTTATCAAAGAAAGGTTTGAAAGGATTATTTTCAAAAAAATATTTCTAACATTCTTCTTAAGGTCTACTATCTCATTGGACAACTTTTGAACGAATTTGACAACATTTCCCAAATCCGATATGGTTTATCCTCAGTTATATTGGTTAAAATTAAAGGCTTCTTTGATGTTGTGGCTTTGCACTCAATTTATATGAAGTGTTTAACAATATTGGACATTTCTAATTCCAATTTATTAGCCTCTTCAAAAAAATTTCTAACATTTCCATACTATCTCTTTTAGCAAACGTTGATATAGAGGGATGTAGAGTTGCAGTGTAATACCAAATAGTAACTTCCTAAGAAAGTTGAGGAGTAGCAATAAAATTATTCAGAACTATTGTTAAGTTTTGGTTAAAATCCTTAATATTTATCCTTTTTATCCATTTTCAAATCTAATAGTTCCCGTATTTAAAGAAGCACAAGTTCATTCTTCTACAAACTTACTCCAAACGTTTTTTCAAAATAATTCCAAATGGTGATTGATTGTGGTGTAAGGATGAAATACCGGGAAGATTCTTTATTCTCAAATGTATACTGGAACAACTTGTAGACCACATATTCATGGTATATTCCCATAATTTTGAGAGCCAAATATTTTTTTTATACGTTCCTTAAGGATAATCCATTTGTCTGGATCAAACTTAGGAAGAATACGCTTTGGGTTCTTAGGAAAATCATGAAGTTGGTTGACCAAATTTAAAGTTCCCTATGACCAGGGATAATTTTAGGGGTGAAATTTATCCCATGGGCTAATATTAGGGTGTTTTCTCGAAAAAAAGATTCGCCATTTTGCAATTTTTGAAGCCCTGTTTCACCCAATTTTGATGGGGTAAACTTTGTTCACCCTAAAATCGCCAAATTATTATATAAACGATATAAAATCCTTGGAAATTAAAATATTTTTTGAAAAATATCTCCAAACATTTGATAGTTGGTTTTTTCAGAATTGGTAAGATTCGCCAACATTTATACACTTTTAAATAAATATGGTTCCTTAAAATCATCCCTGCCTATGACCTCCAAGATGGTACTAGGTTTTGATTGTGATCCATATTGTTGATATGAGGATGTGATTCTAGAGGAATATGAGTATGTTGAGAATGAGGATATTTGAATGATGTAGGTTCAATCTGGTCTATAGGCTTAGGAATATCTTGAAATGTCAAATCCATCAATCTTTCAAGAGAATTGACCAACATTAAGTCTTTAGTTTATGTCAACTTATTGTGTGAAGCATGTCTTCTAGGTAATGAAAGAGATACAAGCAACTAACCAATCTACTTTACATAAGAACTAGTGAATCGATCAAGGATGTTGACCTCTTGATGGGGAACTACAAATAGATGCTTAAGAGAAGACTTTGGTTGTTGTAATTCAGGGTTAATATATTCAAATTGAATATCACATCTAGGTTCTTCCTCTTGGCTAGGTGAACTTTCAGGATATACATATTTTATGTGGGTATCTAGATAGAAATCCAAGTAAGCAAGGAATTCCTCTACAATACACACATTGAAGGCCCTCCTAGTGCCAAAAATATTGATGCTCAAAAATGTCCTTGTGTTGATAGTAGGAATTCTCCCTACTATAAAGTATCAAATAGAACTTAAACCATTTCTAGTGGGTAACCCATCTAAATATTGGCCCAGCTAATGTTCACTGATTCTAAGGTTTACTGGTTGTGACTCAATCCACCATTAATTGTTTTATTTTAGGAGTGTTGTTGCATAGTGGGAAAACCTAGGTTATAACACTAATTCACCAATAAAACCTTTAGACACTGGCCTTTCTAGCATCACCTACAAGGAGGTGATGCCTCACCTAAGGAATCTATGGGAAATGCAAGAACCAAGTTTCCATAGTGATGAAGGGACAAGATGCATTCATTCTTACTGATATACCATACATTCAATTTCTGTGCAACATAGATAAAATATTCATATTAGCTGATAACATATTGAAAGAAATAAAAAAAATAGATCAATAAGGTGTACAATTAACAACATACTCATCACATCAAATAGAATAGAGGGTTTCTCCAACATAGATTAACTTCAATATTATTCTCATCATGAGTAGTATTACAAAACCTATGCAGTGTGCATCAAACCTCCGTCTCAACCCCATAATTACATAACAACAACAATTAAGGATTCTATCACAACAACAATTCACTAACTATGTTATCTAACTAACCCAAAGACTCCTTACATATTTATACATTTCAAAATGGGTTGAGCCCATTACAATGTGGACACAAGTGTACAACTACTTCTAACTAACTCCCTCCTTTTGTGCACATTGTTCCTTTAGCTGCCTTGTTGTGTGGTCCACTTCCCATGTGCAACACCCATTACTAGTCCAAAACCCCCCTCCACTAGGCTTCCAACACTCACCTATTTCTCACATTGAGTAACTTAAGTATTTTTCTATGAGTTCTTCTTGAGGTACTAAAATTTTGAGCAATACAATTCACTTCAGTAGTCTTGCAACTATGGTATAACACCATTTGAACTAGCGTTTATACCATATGGGAATGGCGTGTCAAACATTGCTTTGAGAAGAGTTCCAAACATCACTCAACTTAACAAATATCTACGTGCCACCTTCCAGATTCTTCCCAAGATCCTCTATCTTGGCATTCACAATAGAAATGGTGTGGGAGCTCACAACTTCCAAAGCTATCATCTTACCAAAATGATGGCCATCATTGAATTTTTTGCTCCAGATGCTCCTTCCTGAAGCAAATCTCTCTGCTTGTTAGGATTATCTCTACACTAATACTTATTTCTTTGGTGGAACCATGGATCTCTTTGTCTTCATCAACTCTTAGATTCCATTGAATCTACTTTTTATAACGTCAACCTTGAAACCTTCCTCTACACCTCAAGTTTTCCTCTCAACTCTACATAGCTACCATGTATATACAACAAACTAGATTATCTAGTCATTGGTCCCGTTTTTCACTTATAGCCAATTTTCAAGTACCTAAACCATTTTCGTTATGATGTGCCTTCGCTTTCTAAACCATGTCTATGGATTTGATTCAGATTTGCTATCATTCTGAAACATTCACCACCATTTTTCCTACTCTTGATCACGTGTGCTCACTGTCGCGAGTCAATTCAAGCCTTCTACTATCCTTTTCTCATGGAGTCCATAAGTTTCTACAATGTTTCCTTTATAGTCACAACCTTTTCTTTGTATTTTTCTTCTTGTGCAACAATGTCCTTTGTTAGCTAGGATAAAATCTGTTCTTTCACCTTCTCTTTGCTATCATCTGCACTACTTGTTTCACTATACCCTTTATTACTGCAAGCTTCTCGGTCACTTTAAAAGCTTCTTCTTCCAACTACTCTAGTTTGTGTGCAATACTCTATTGTTGAGCTCTTAATTGATTAATTTATCATTATTGCTTGTTATTTTTTACCATTGCATTCATACGCTTTGTAGCTGGCAGTGTGTTTATTTTCTCTTTTATTTTCTTCACCTTCTCCTTTGTAGATTGCACTTTTTTCTCTATTTCCTTCAACTCTTGGTCTTCTATCAATTATGTCTAGACCCGTACACTTTCTTCATACATCGTTGTGCACTTTTCCTTTAAAGTATTGATGTTTTCTATTGTTGTGTTGGTTGTCTTGTCTCTTTATTGCCTCTCCTATGGTGGGGTACTTGATGTCGTTCTTGCTTCCAAGTGCACAATGTTTGCATGGAATCCTTGAATAGGCTCACTTATATTCATCACCTTTTCCTCCATTGGGATGTCCACCTCTATCGATACTTCTAGCAGATTATTGCATACTTCTTCTATTTCCTTATTCAACCTCTCATTCTTCTGCACAACCTTCTCTCTTTCCTTGCATAGCTTATTATTTTATTCTTGCAACGTTTCCTTGACTACAATTTATTTGTTCCATTCTACTGATGTGACATCTACACATACCTAGATTTCTTGCACCACACCCTCTTGCAATGTATGTAACACATATGTTGGAATATGTGATAAGACTAACCCAATCAAACTTACAACTAGTGTATGTTCTTGCATTTATACTATAGGGAATGCTAAAGCCCCTGGTGCCATGTTCAAACTTATGCATGTAGTTGTTTTTGCAAATGGCCGAGAGACCATATTCCTTGGTCCTATGCTTTCTATTTGTTCTTCCTATGATCTACTTGGTGTTACTTTTACTACTTAAAAAACATGGGGCAATGCAACTAAATTCTCTTGTATGTTTGTCTGCATTTCCTCTTTCTTCTTCACCACTTTCTCCCGGTGCTTCCTTCATTGCTTCCTTGAGTTAGTTTCCAATTCTTTCTAAGTATTCTTATGTCAGTGATTGGATATATTATTATTTTATCACTTTCCATTTCTTCTTTTCCCTTGAGAAACTTGTCTCATTCTGCCCCTTCCTCCTTCCTCCTACTTTTGTTTTATTCTTCTTCGTTGTGGCACCTGCACCAATCCCTTGTTCTTTGTCTTGTGTTGCTGCTCTGCCTTTTCTTCTTCCTACTCTTTTTCATGTTCTTCATCTTTCTCTTCATCCTACACTCATCCCACTCTTTGTCTTTCTCTTCACCTTGTTGTTGTTGTTTTTCTTCTTCTACAAATGGGACTCTCTATGTTGTGTCCCAATCATTGATAATAACACTGACTTCTTCCTCTGTTAGCCTGAAATGTCTTGTTAACCACCTCTTCTTGGATCCCTTTTTGATTGAATATACGTATGGTGTATGTGCAATTCCCTTATATGATTTAATGGTATGTGGTATTATGTGTAGTGTTATCTTAATTATATCCCAGATAGCTTTGAGATAGACATAGAATTTCACATTGTTATCAATTTTCCTCCTTTTGTTAGTGGTATGCCGTAAACTAATATATCTAGCTTCTCTACATAGTTTCTATGTAACATCCATGAACTATGTATCCTATGGTTCCCGCCATGCAACTAATGCAATTAAAATCAATAGACATGCATAATGGCTTAATGGTATACCTTTCTCTTGTGCATCTTTGTAATCCTCTAAGAATTCGTTAAGTAGAAATGTTTCCTAATTCATCTGTTTTCCTTCTGTGCAATTTTTTGTTTCTACTATAATCCCCGTTGCTACCTAATTCTTGTGAATTTATATGAACAACCTGCAAGATGGAACTTGTGTCGCAAACTTAACTACATCATTATGATTCTTTCCAGATCCAATCCTCTCTAAGCTCGATGTGTGCCATATTTTATGTTAGTACCTAGTCGTTCTTCTTATTTAAGAATAATAGCATCAGACACTCCCTTGCTGTCGGTAGCTGTACTATTTGTGCATTGAGATGACCGGTGATGGACAATGGCTTGTCCAACCAAATGAATTCTTCGTGTACATAGGACAACAATAGTTGTACCCAATTTTTATTTATTTATGGACTTCTTCCAAATTTTTGCAGTTCCACCAAATTCAATATTCCTGCGCACTGTAATTTGATTGTCCACTATTGATGCTCGACTATTGATTGTTTTCATATGTGATGTCATGGTATGCATACTTCATACTTCTCATTGTTCCCAACAGATTTCTCCCCACTATTACCTCTGCTGGGAGATTGGGTTCCTCCATAGTATACTTCGACGCCTCAGGAAAGTTAGTTAGTACAACAATCTACTTCTTTGGTGGTATGTAGTCCCTAGGAAACCTTAGTGCACAAGATCCAGATGTTCCCACCCCCTTTTTTTCTATAAACGTTGACAACTGCTTTGTGTGTGGTTTCTTCATTGAGATGAATATTGCTTGGGTGGTGTCATTACTCTCTGTAATTTCTTTGCTACCTACAACTCTGTTCTCTCCCTCTTTGGCTCTACTCAAATTCAAATAATTCAAATTATTATTCCCTCCTCCATATGCCTTCCATCTTACTTTATAGCCCCCTTTCCCTTGTCCAATCCATCGTCATGCCCAAATATGCATTTATTTCCCTTACTGAATCGATTTAAGTCTAGATTTTACCTAGATTTCATTTAGATTTTCGCCATCCTATCAAAATTGTCTCATCAATTCCTTCATTTATTTTGTTGCATTTATTTCCGTTCATTTATTATTTTATTACGTCTTCTCTTTAATTATTCTACACAAATTTTGTTCTATACTCCTTTTTTCCTATGCACTGTTCCAATCCCTTTTTATTTCCATGGAAAATGTTTTTTTTTCATATCTTTTTCTACTTACTAGATTGAAGAATGGTTTTTCCTGTAGATTTTCGGTTGACTTCCATTGAGAAATCCTTCTAGGGGTTCCCCATTTAGTTTCTCTAGATGAATGACCTAGCCTTTGTGACCAATTGTATTACACAAGGACCCGACCAATGCATTCTAAACTTATTTGGGTGTTTCAAAAACTTACTGTCATACAATAAAACCAAATCTCCTTTAATGACTTGTTTTTGCTTGATATTCCTATCATGCTTTACCTTTCCACATGCTTTCTACACCTGCTGATGAAAGCCTACAAAAAACGACCTTCTTCTAGCTCCAATGCTCTTACAACCTTCTTTCTATTGTGTAAAACTCCATGAATTGTATGGATGCAACAATGCACAAACTTGGCATAATAAGTTTCATAGGCATCACTTCCTCCTGGCCATATACTAGACAAAAGGGTGTTTTCCCTATCATCTTATTACTAGTTGTTCTATATGCCCAAAACACTACAGGATCCTCAGGTCCCAATCGTCTCGATTTACATTACATACCTGATTTAGTGAAGTTTCTAGGATTTTGTTAAATGCTTCAACTGTTCCATTTGCTTGAGGGTGATATTGTGTATTCTTTTGATGATAAATTTGGAATTCATCTATCAATGTAGGTATTATATTATTTAGGAAATGGGTCCCCTAATCACTCGTCAAAATCCTGGGACTCCCAAACCTTGTCACCACATTCTGAAATAGGAGCTACATAGCTATTTATCAGCTTCAATCTATGACAGGTTCTTCTTCAAGCCATCTAGTCAAGTAATATATCACAGTCGTTATGTACCTTACTCCTGATCTTTTTGATGGTAGAGTTAATGGTCCAAAAAAATACCCTTCCCATTTATCAAATGCCTATAGCATGAACTTGGAAATAAATGGAATCTCATATCTTCTTGATGGATTTCCTATTCTCTTACACACATCTTTGGGAAGAGTAAGTCACTAAAGTCTTGCACATAAAACTTCCTGAGTTGTTTCTTTTTTCTATATAGTGACATCACACAACTCCTTCATGTGATTCAAACAATATTACTATTCTTTCATGGTTAGATAATATGAGAATTGATTCACATCTGGATCTAGGAGCCAAGGAAACTCTCATAATTCGAAATAATTTAGAAAACAAGCCATTAGAGGAAATTTGGGGTCTAAAATGGGCCTTATAAGAAAATGCATCAAAAATATATTTTGTGAGTTGGAATTCAAGAACCAATAGAATTTCAATAAAATGAGTCAACCATAATGGTTGAATTGACATATTTGTCATAAAAGAAAACTACTTTTTTTTGTTCGTATTTTCGACATATCTCCCTGTGTTTTTACTCAAATTTCAGGTGGGAGAGCTCGTTGGATGCAGAATTTAATTCCGCATCCAAAGAGTACGCACACATAATACTTCTGACAGACCCCTCTACCCCAAAAATAAGAAATATCTGGAAAAACATGATGATGTCATCATCACGTTTTTCAGGCATTTCTTATTTTTGGGGTAGCGGGGTCCATCAAAAGTATGCAGTGTGGGTACTTGTTGGATGTGGAATTAAATTATTCATCACATTTTTCCAGGTATTTCTTATTTTTTGGGTAGAGGCATCTGTCAAAAGTATGTAGTCTGGGTACTCTTTGGATGCGGAATTAAATTCTGCATCCAACGAGCTCTCCCGCTCGGAATTTGAGTAAAAACACAGGGAGATATGTAAAAAATACGAACAAAAAAAGTGGTTTTTTTCATTCTCCCTCCAAAATTAATAACTCTTATTTTATTATTTTAACTATTATTTTATCATTTTCCTTAGGAGGCCCATTTTAGACCTCAAATTTCCTCTAAGAATAAATGAAAGAGTAAAATTTTCATACACACATGAAACTAATAACATATATTATGATGAATATATAACATGTAACTATGTCTAGAACATGTATTTAGTACAATATGGAAAAATCATGAGGCCTTAGAGGCCATCTATATGCATACAAGTGTCAACACTAGATTTGACCCTCAAACCCCCCTAGGTGGACCAAAGATCCTCCAACTTATCCCAAACGGTCACGAATGCATGTGTAAACATGGGTGAGGAATGATGGAACATGTGGGGAGGTATCAAATGAGTGGGTGAACACATGGGTGAGTGGGAGTGGCCCAAGGAGGCAATAAATTCCTAAGGAATGCCAAAAACCACCTAGTTCATGCACTAGGAGCTCAAAGGAGTAAAAATCCATGAAAAAGGTAAAGGGGACCGCATGCCTGGTTGAGTGCAATCAATGTGGGTTCCTAAGCGTTAGAATTATCAACTAGGAGTGCATCAACGATGGAAAATAATCGATTTCCCTAAGTCTAAACCATAGAAATCACCGCATAGAAGAAAATGAAAGTGTCTAAGGTCTAATACTATGATACTAATTATGGAGTCCTTGGAAACAAAGGCTCAAGTCACCTCATTCAACATAAAATTTTATTTGTCCATGAAAACAAGGAAAAGAGGAAAACCACATGTGAACAAAGATTCTCCTAAATAATGGACATGGAGCCAAAAATATGAAAGTGAATGGTAGCCATCACCATGTATCACTCAGCCCAAGAAATGATCTTAGCTAGGTGAAGGTATTCTCTATGAAGAACTTGGTGAAAATATCAGTAGTTTGCTCTGCAGATACTGCAAGGCTATCACCTGATCATGCACCAAGCTCTAGATGTAGTGCACGTGTATCTCAATGTGTTTGGTACTCTATCTCTGTAATGGATCTGTGGAAATATTAATTTCACTTTGATTGTCACACCAAGTGAGTGTGGGTGAATCAAGTGTAACTCCAAGTTCCCAAAGAATAGCTTGCAACCAGACACATTGTGTACCTGCATTCACTTCTCCTCTGTACTCGGCCTCAGCTGAAGAAAGGAAGATGGTGCAATTTTTATTTCTTGAAAATAATATGGGACCATTGTAAATCATGAATACATAACTTGAATCAGAATTCCTATCATTGGGATCTCCAACCCAATCAGAATCAGAAAATTCAACTAGTTCTAGTGGAGAACTAGCAACATAGTGTACCTCGAAGTTCTTGGTGCCTTGTACATAATGAAGGATTCTCTTGGATTACTTACAAAGGATATCATGAAGATTCTGCATATATCTATATACAACACCTACATAATATGCTAAATCAGGTCTAGAATGAGTAAGATACAACAAAATCCTGACTAGCTACCTATACAATGAGTTGTCCACCAATGGAGAGTCACCAACTTGACCTAGTTTGATACCAGAAAGGAATGGGAATTCGGATGCCTTACATTCAACCATTTTAAAATTAGTTAATATGTTTTTAGTATACTTTTTTTCTCTAACATTTATCCCTACTTCATATTGAACAATTTCCAAACCAAGAAATTGTTTCCACAAGCTAATACTGGTAATTGAAAATTCACTGTACAAAGATGCTTTGATTGATCCAATTGTTTTGGTGCAGTTACCTGTAATAAAAATGTCATCCAAGTAGAGTACTATTTCATGAAATACATCATGAACATGCTTCAAATAAACATTAGTATCAGACTTGCATATTTCAAAGCAAAGTGAAAGCAGAAATTTTCCCATCTTGGCATAGCAAGCCCTTGGGGCTTGCTTGAGGCCATAGAGTGTCTTCTTTAACCTGAATACAAGAGATATATACTCTTTAAAACCTTAATGTTTCTGAATATACATATCCTAATGTATATTACCATGAATAGATTCACTTTTTTCATCCATGTAGTAAACCTCCCAGCGCTTGCTTGTAACAATGGCTAAAACTAGCCTGATACAGTCCATCCTTGCAACCAGTGCAAATGTCCCTGTATAGTCCATTCCTTGGACATGCGAGAATAATTTGGAAACCAATATGGAATTGTAATTTATATCATACCCATCAGCAACAAATTTTTTCCTATATACCCATTTTCATTACACTAGCTTCCTCTTGGAAGGCAAGGGAACCAATTCCCAAGTTTCATTTTCCTATAGAGAGTTGAACTATTCTTGCATGGATTTTTTCCATATTAGGTCAATTTATGATTCCTGATATGATTTTGGATCATATAAAACCATCATGAAGAATTTATCAGCAAGATACACTTCACTTGCAAAAGACTTAGTGTGAAATTGTGATCTAGTCTTCCTAGGATCTAGTGGATTGCCAGCTAAATCCCCAGCAGCTTCAAGATTTTTCTCAGCTCACTTGGGCCAAGTGGGGGAGTCATGTTCAAAAACATAATATTAATCCATATCAGAATATGAAATATCAGAAATATCAGAAATTCCATAAGTGTAATCATCACTTACATCATCTTGGTGTTGAGGGGAAGAGCATTCCCCCAGTGCTAGTTCAAAATCTAGAATGACCTCTTCTTCGAATTTCACACTTATTTATATGAAATTATTTTTAGTTGAGGGATAAAATAATTCGTATCCCTTTGTATATTCATCATACCCAGCCATGATTCACTCCTTTCCTTGTGGCTGCAAGGCCTTTCTCCTTTTTGAAGGTATCATAGCCCAATCCCTTGAGCCTAAAATTCTGAAATGTGAAATATTTGGCTTGTGACCAAACCAAGCCTCATATGGTGTTTTTCCATCCAATGATTTTGAATAGCTATGTTCTTAATGTATGAAACAAAATTAATGGCTTCAACTCATATCTTAGGACTCAAATCTTTAGCTTCAGTCATATAGGTTGCCATCTCCTTGAGCGCCCTGTTATTCCTTTCTGCCACACCATTTTGTTGTGGTGTGTAGGGGACCGAATGCTGCATTTGGATGTCACATTTTTGACATAGCTTCTGTAAGCTATTGTTAACATACTCTTTACCATTATCAGTATGAAGGGCTTTGATCTTTTTCCCACATTGATTCTTTGCCAGGGCTTTCCAAACCTTAAGAATCTCAAAAACTTTAGATTTGAGTTTGAGAAAGTAAACTCAAAAAAACCTTGATAAATCATATATGAAGGTTAGTACATACCTTGATCCTCCATAGAAGGTCGTGGGAACATGAACAATAAGATATGAATGCACTAATCCAAGCACTTGAGTATCTCTCCTTGACTTCCCCTTCTCATTGTTTTGCTCTCGATGCTTTCCAACCACACAACCAATGCATGCACCATTTGAGGTCTTGATAGGAGGAATCCTTCCACCATGCATTCCTTGCTCAATTCCTAGAGGTATTTGTAGTTCATATGGTCAAACCTCTCATGCGACAATTTGATGTTTTCATTGGCATGATACTGGTGTGCTATCCCTTTGGAGTAGGGAAGGAAATGGGAGAATTTGTATATCCTAGCTTGTTGATCAACAAACCCTAATTCCACCACCTTGTTGGTATAGATTTCAGATATCTACACTGCGTTTGGATTAAATGTTACTCTCTTGGATTCTCCAGTTTGTGTTATTCGGTACACAGAGAGTAGGTTCGCTTCCAATTCTGGTACAAGAAAAACATTGTTAAAATACCCATCTTCAAGATCGATCCTGCCAATCCCCTTGGCTTGGATCTCTGAATCATCACCCATTCAAACAATTGGGCCACTGTTTGAATACATGTATGTGAAGAAATATTTAACAGAGGGGATTTTCCTTGGTGCTCTCGAGTCAGTGACGAAGGATGAATAATTTGAAGAACCAACAACTAATGCATGACACCTCTCTTTGTTGTCGGAGCCTGGCCCTCCATCCTTCTTCCTTGCGCACTCTAGGATTGGGATGTTGTTCTTCTCCAACAACTGTGCCATCATGTATATGGTTTTCTTCATGCATGCACTCTCTAGATTCCACCCTTTGTGACACTAGGTGCATTTTGTCTTCACCTTGTTCTTCTTTTACTTGTCCTTGCAAGGATTCGAACATCCATCTGAATATTTGGGCCTGTCTTGTTTCTTTTTGTCTTGCTGCTTCGAATCCTTGGATTTATTCTTTCCCTTGATGGATTCAAAAATATTGCAGTAATATCTTGGTCTTTTCTGGATTTGATGGTACCCATATACATTATCTTGTCTTTCTCTTGGGTCAAAGACTCCATGAACTCAACCAGTGCAGGCATGTGCCCATTTCAAGCTATGATCTTGCTAGAGTGAAAGATGCTAACAAACACAAAGTACTCTGGACCTAGCTTCCAAAGTATGGACAATATGAGATGCTCCTCCTTCTTCTCTATGCCACATTTCTTGATTTGAAGCACCAAAGAATTGAATTTGGTGACTAAATCTTGGATTTTCTCAAAATGAGCAGGACTCAAGGAGATGAGTTCATTTTTGAGTTAATGACCTCTCATCTCATCAATATTTCCAAACAAAGCTTCAAGATTCATCCAAACTTCATTTGGAGTAGTCATACTGTCTACATGGAAGAGAAGGTCTCTCAAAATGCTGAGACAAAGCATTCCAAATGCTTCATCAAGTCCGTTGAAGAAATTCGATTTCTCAATAGCAGAGTTTGGTTCGACCTCTATCCCTATGGTGACCCTAAATAGGAATTTTGACCTCATATGGATAACCATATTGTCCTTCCATTAAAAATAGTTGAATGGAGTCAACAAAACATGGGTCTTCTCCATTTCTACTTTCGTTCTTGGTGACAAATTGTTGAATGTCCCTGCAATAAAAAACACTCGAATTTATCTGGAAAATCCCTCAAATTGTAGCTCAAAAAATATGGATTTTATATGCACCTCCATTAATCTCTGATACCATGTGATAATTGATTCACAACTGTATCTAGGATCCAAGGAAACTCTCACAATTCGAAATAGTTTACAAAACAAGCACAAAATACCTAAAAGAGTAAAATTTGCATACACACATGAAGCCAACAACAAATATTATTATGACTATCTAACATGTAACTATGTATAGAACATGTATATAGTAAAATAGGGAAAAATTGTGAGGCCTTGGAGGCCATCTGGATGCATAAAAGTGTTAACACTAGATTTAACCCTCAAAGCCCCCTAGGTGGACCAAAGAGCCTCCAAGTAATCCAAAATGGTCATGAGTGCATGTGTGAGTGTGAGTGAGGCATGATGGAATGTGTGTGGAGATATGAAAGTAGTGGGTGAGCACATAGGTAAGTGGGAGGAATTAAATTCCTAAGGAAGGCCAAAAAACACCTAGTTCATGCACTAGCGCCTCAAAGGAGTCAAAATCCCTAAAAAGGGGAAAGCGGAGCGCATTATTGGTTGAATAAAATCAATGTGGGAAACTGGGTGTCAGAATGATCAACCTGGAGCGCATCAACTGTGAATAATGATCAACTAGGAGCGCATCAACAATGGAAAATAATCAATGTCCCTAAGTCTAAACCATAGAAAGCATTGCATAGATGAAAATGAAAGTGTATAAGGTCTAATACTATGGTACTAAGTATGTATTATGCTCTAACAAATACACATAGTCACATAATACCATATGTTCATAATTTATACAAACTTTGTGTTATAAGTCGGTAGTTTATTTCCTTTTCCACTAGTTGTTTCTTCTGCGCAATAGTAAAATAAAATGGAACTACTCCTTTATGCAAAATGCTGGTTATGGATCCTAATATTCTTGATTCATAGATTGTGTTTCAGTCATGTTTTGGTCCTAGTACCATTATTGTGGGTGTGGAGGGCTTTCCCCAGACTAAATTTATCATGGGGGTCTGGGGGGGGGGGGGAATGATTTGAGAGCCCCCCTTTGTGTGGGTTTGGGGGAAGTTCCCTCGTAGTGAAAATTTAGGAAAAAATTCCTTGTAAAATGTTGTAATTTTGGAGTCATGACTTGGTCAATAATGGGTGATTTACGGGCCCATGGTTTTGGCTAGGTCGTGGTATTTTCCCATGAGATTCCCTTTGTAAAATGAAGGCATTGTAATACGACTATGTATTTTATCAAATTGTAGAACAATAAAATGATCTCTGTGATTGTGTGAGAGAGTATGTTAGAGAGTGAAAAAGAAGTGCAACAGTTGTGCTACAGGTTGTATCCATTCATTTTGTTGGATGGTATAATAATAAAGGTTTGGAAATTTCTATGTGGACGTATATGATCTTGGGTGAACCACGTTATAATGGTGTCTCTCTTGTAATGTGTCTTTGTGTTTTATGTTTTCATCTTTTTTATTGTTATTACTTTGCGATCCTATTTTTTGAACACACAAACTGGGAAATCTCTTCAAAATAGTCATCAATCATCTATACTAGAAAGAAGTGTGCATTTGGAATACTACTGTTAATTTTATATGCTATTACATATTAATTTCTAAATTCATGAGCATTTAATACATTTTCACAATAAAACATAAAGAGGATCTCTAAAAGAAACACAGTCACAAGGTATACAACAATTTATCCTAGGAATCCCACAAGGGGAAGAAAACCCAATAAAACTTCATCAATATAGATTACCAGAGTACAATGGCCAAATAATAAGGTTTTATAAGAGAGAGAGACCAAACCCTAACACAAGAGCCAAAGACACCAAAAACACTTCTTCTTCTCCTTTGATATCCTTCCTCTTTCTCTCTCTTATGCAATGCTTGAGTGAGTTGTGTGTCTAAATGAGGGAGGGAACCTCCTTATTTTTACTTAACTTTGACTTGACCTTTTTACCTAACTAGGCCAACCTATAAAATTGACAAGGCAAACCTACCTAGGAAAAACTCAAAATAATATTTATATTAAACTCTTATGGGTACTATTGACCCGAATTACAACAGAGGATTTACCTCATGAATTTTACATGACCATTTACATTAATGACATCTCTTGAAGGAGGAATAATAATAATGTAAATTACAAATAGAATATTCTTTGAAGTTACATTATTTCAACACTCCCCCTTAACAATAAGGGTATTCTACTGACAACAACAACAACAAGTGTGGTTCTATACAACATCCTTAGAAGGAGGGAGGATGAGGAATCATCAACGAAATCATTTGGAACATTGTCTAGTACATCTATAGACCATCAGAATTTTTGAACAACATCAATATCATCAATTGGAACAACTTATTGTAACATAATCATCTACAACATGAAACTAGAAATTCATCATCTGCAACATGAATCTAGATCATCATGTGCATCACGAATCTAGAACATCATCATCTACAACACAGAGACAGAAGGTAATCATTATCTTTAGTACAGAGCTAAAATATCATCATCATCACATAAACATAAAAATAGATACATCAACAAAAATGATAAGACAAGGCTAGATCATCAACATGAACTGGAATAACATCAACATCCAGATGTGACATTTATAACAAAATCATCATTAACAACTCAAGGCTAGAGAAACATCATTTATGGAAACATAATGTGGAAGGTGTATCAACAACTATCATGATCCTTCCTTTTGGAACTATGGGATCACAGACAGTCTGTCCTTTCAAAATTATGGGGTTAAGTCCAACACATCTTATATGGTGCTTAGACGATCCTTCCTATTCGAATTATGGAATCAAGTAACTTTCGAAGACCCCAATATTGATCATAGCCGACAAATACATGCACAGGTACTTAGATGATCCTTCCTTTCATAATTACATGATTAAGTTCAACATGGACGATCCTTCCTTTCACAATTAAAGTATTAAGTATACCAACAAATATCTTAGACGATACTTCCTTTTTGAATTACGAGATCAATTCCACCAACCAACATCATTTGTTTTGTTGCAAGAAATTCCCGTCACTCGGGGCCAGTGCATTTCCACCATTGTCTAAGATAACTGCAACCTAGGGGCATCTAATCCATCAAAGTCACCCCAGGATTGCACTTGTCCTAGGCCACACAAACCCTTATGATAGCTGGATTTTTTGGGTGTCTCCTCCCACCTAACTCACCCCTAAGGGGATTGAAATCGGGTTTCCAAAGACCCACACCTTAACTAAATGATCTAGTGATATTTGACCCACCAACCAACATCTTAGACATACCCTCCTTTTGGAATTAGGGGCTCAAGTCTCCCAACCAACATCTTAGATGATCCTTCCTTTCAGAATTATGGGATCAAGTATAAAGACAACATTTAAAATGATCCTTCCTTTCATAATTACAGGATCAAATATATGGATGATCAATCCCAAATGAGTTACCTGCTATCATCAGGATACCATAGGATCATCAAATCTACTCCCCCTTTCAAGGGAAGTCCTTACAGAAAACACCAAGCTTGTCTCAAGAGTGTTCAAACTTCACATGAGATAGAGGCCTAGTCAACACATCTCCAACCTGCTCATCTTTTCTCACATATTGGATCTTTACAACTCCCTTCTACACCATGTCATGAATGTAGAAGTACCATATTTATATGTGTTTCTCCTTATCATTGAATACGAGGTTCTCTATCATCTTCATGTAGCTTTGGTTATCACATACAATCATGGTGGCATTCATATATAGATTGAATAGTCCTGATAACAACTTCCAAAGCCATATGGATTCACAACTGGAAGAACAAGATACAATATATTTCGCTTCTGCAGTGCTAATAGAAACACTATACTTCTTCTTTATTAGCCACGAGATCATGGTTGACCCCAGAAAAACATCAACATGAAGTTCTTTCTGTATCTGAGAAACTTCATGCCCAATATGAATATATATAACCATACAGTATGATTTCACGGTCTCTAGTATAACTGAGACCATAGTCTACAGTACCTTCCAAGTACCTCATCACATGCTTTGGAGCTACCAGGTTAATATGTCTAGGCTCAACCAGATACTCACTCAAGGTGTTCACAGGAAATCATATATCTGGTTGGATATTCGTCAGATACATCAATGAACCAATAATCTATCTATATAGTGTCACATCCACCAACTCCGACGAAGCATCAATGGACAACTTCAAATTTGTATCCATGGGTGTGGGCATGGATTTACATTCCAACATATCAAACCTTTTTAGGATTTCTACTGCATACTTCCTTTTGTTAAGGAAGATTCCTTCCGAGCTCTGCTATATTTCAAGTCCTAGAAAATAGTGCATCAGGTCAAGGTCTTTCATCTCAAATTCTACAATGATCTTCTTCTTACACTATGATATTTTCTTCTCATTACCTGTCAAGAATAAATCATCCATTTACAACAATAATATGTCAGGTTCATCATCCATAACCTTGAGGTAAAGGTTAGGATCAACTTTCCTTTTGGTAAATCCCAAGTTCATCATAAAACTATCGATTCTTCCATACCAAGCTTTTAGATCTTGCTTCAACCCATATAGAGCCTTCTTTAGCTTGTATACATGTGTCTTCCTATCTTCAACTTCAAAACCTTATGGCTATCTATGTACACTTCTTCCTCAATAACACCATTTAGAAAGGCCATTTTCACATCCATATTGTGTAACTTGCATTTTTTCTTGGATGCAAGTGCCATGATGGTTCTAATAGAGGTGTACCTTTCTATAGGAGAAAACATATCTTCATAATCGATTCCTTCCTCTTGAGAGAATCCATGGGACACACATCTGGCTTTGTATTTTTCAATACTTCCATCTCCTGCTTGTTTTATATTGTATATCCATTTGGAAGATACCACACTTTTACCTTATGGTTTTGGAACTACTTCCCATACATCATTCTTCATTATGTATTGGTATTCTTTTGTCATGGCTTCTACACATTATTTATTTCGAATAGATATTGTAAAATAAGTAGGATCTTTGTCTACAAGATCAAACATCAAAGCCATATAACTAGAAAATGGATTTGGCTTCTAGATCTGTCTCAAGGAGACTTATGGAGAACCATACATCTTTGCATATTGAATAATTTCATGATCCCAAGCTGAATTTCATCAGGAGAAAGTGCAACTTATTCCATTAGTTCTGTAGCTCTGGGAGCTACAAATTCTTCATATGTTTCTTCAAGCTGGCACTTTTTGGATTTCTTGAGAGTTACATCTTCATCAAAGGTTACATCCCTACTAATTTCCATATGGTGGTAACTTGGTATATAAATTCTTAAGGCCTTGAATACCTCACAGTATCCAACAAATATTCCTTTCTTTTGAGAAGGATCCAACATGGTTCTTTTCTCTTTTGGAATATGAATAAACATTGGACAACCCAATATATTGAGATGACTTACTTCTATTTTCTTTCTTGTGAACATCTCTTATGGGTTTTTGAACCCAAGTGCACTATGGGATATTCATTTTTGGACATATACTATTATTCTTACTTCTTTATCATGCAAGTGCATATGAAGATCATGATTATGGATCACAGTATTCACTGCTTCCATAATAGTTCGCTTCTTTCTTTCAACAACACCATTCTATTTTGGATTATAGGGAGTGGTAAGTTCCCTCTTAATACTTTCATCTTTGCAAAATTTTCCAAATTCATTTGAATCATACTCTCCTCTATTATCTAACCCGAGTGTCTTAATCCTTCTTTCTGAAGGATTTTTTACCGAGGATTTGAATTCCTTGAAATTTCCAAACAATTCATCTTTTGATTTCAGAAAGTAAACCCAAGTCTTACGAGAGTAATCATCAATGAGTGTTACATAATATACATACCCACTTAAATATGTTTAGGGAATTGGACCACATACATATGAGTGAACAAGTTCCAATATTCCTTCAATCTTGGTGTTGCTTTTTGGGAATGGATTCTTTATGTTCTTTCCTTTCGCACATCCTTTACATACTCCTTCATGATCAATATTTAGATTAGGTAAACCTGTCATTATCGTTCTCACATCTACTAAGGATTTTTAATTTATGTGAGAAATCCTTCATAGTTAACATGGCATTGTAGTATCATGAATCAAGGCTACTTCTGAGCAACATTTGAGTTTATACAGACCACCTTCTTCCATCCCAATAATAGATGCATATTCTAAATATTTTCCTCTAGGCCACACAAGAACTTCACCATCTATAAAAATATTATTCAATTTCTTCGTTTGCTAACTTCTTAGGAGGTAATTCTTCTTAATATTCTTCAAGTAAATGAGCATGATTGCTTTTGTTATTCTTCCTCTTATATTCTTCTTTTCTTGTTGGATAATTTCTAGCAATGTATCCCATCTTATCACAATGGTAGCATTGATAAGAGGATGAGACTCCTTATGAATTTCCTTCTTGAAATGAGGTTTTATTCTTCTTATTCTAGCATAAGCATCTATAGCGTGGTTGTCATCTCTAAGTAGTTATTCTTGGTTTGCTACTCTAGCTTCCTCTTGAACACATTATTCCCATAGGATTTCAAATTGTAAACTTTCCTTCCTTGCACAAATTGTATGGATAAAATAATACCATAGTATACTAAGACCATTGACAGAGGTTATTATTCATCAATGTTGTATTCAATTTCTTCTAGTTTTTCTTTGAATTAATAAAACCTTGTGAAATATTCTCAGATAGTTTCACCCTTACTCATATTTGTACTTTTCAGTTGGGATCTCAAATTCATCTTATGGTTAATGTTTATTCCTTCATACATTCTTGTTAGGGAATCATGTTAAGTTTTCATATGATAGACTAGATTCAATATTATTCAATTCAAATTCACACCAGCATATCGATAATCACTGATAGAATCACAATCACAAGATAGACAGAGCATTTATTCATGGGAAACCCTAAAGGGGAATAAAACCAAACAAAAACTTCCTTTGTATAAGATGTATAAAAGCAACCCCCAAAAAATGTGTTCTCATTCTTCTGTTCCGTCTCTCTCTCTCTCTCTCTCTCTCTCTCTCTCTCTCTCTCTCTCTCTCCTAAGCACTACACAAGTGAGTGAGTCTGTGTTCAAATAAGAACCACAAATCCTATATTTATACACATGTGTCAATTGAATTTTCCACTAGGCGAGGCGTTCAAGGGAGAGCTTTCATAACCGAGTTTCTGACAGTGGGGGAGGAGGACATGGGGATCCGACTGGAGAAAACCATGAATTATGCGATCACCCTATATTATCACGACATTAATCATGAAACATCATACCACATTCAACAATCATAGCGATTTAACAGATCGCATTAACAGGGAAAGGAAAAACTAAATCGCATCATTGTATCAGAAGCAGAATCATAGCATCACACAGATCTACATATATCGCATTGTATCATCATAACAAAAATAAGTACTACCACATAATAATAGAACTTAGATAGAGATTGAACCACATCTTATATTGACCTTGCGCAAACATACCATATTACATCATCCTTCTCCAAAACTGGAGAGTTCATCAAAAGAGATCCAGGCAAAATCATAGTGATGATAGAGCATTCCCTGGTACTGAAAGTGACAATTACAATGCCAAATTCATGTCTCTCTATCATTAAAAAAATGGATCTATAAATAGGCTTACACATTCACCTCAAGAGTCCACTATTAACTAGTTTCTAACCACTACTAACCTATTACAACAAAATTAGGTCCACATATATATTAAATATTTGAAAAGTGGTTACTTCTCCGCTTATCATGCTAAATAGCCCTTGCGCGGTGCCATGTGATCTTGGGCAGCTTCGGCGATGCTGTGCAACTCACTTGCTCCAACCCCTTGCCAACAGGCTCCCAACACAGTTTTGTGGCTCGCCCTTGAGCCACGTCAAGTTGACAAGGTGTATGCGATAGTCTTATCCTTAAAATCGACAAATTGCTGGGTAACTTCCTGAACTTGGAGCTTCACTTTAGCAACAGTATTCTAACAAATTTTCACCATTTGCTGGACCGGGTGCTCCTCAATATCCTTGCTATTGACCATTTGTTGACTCTCCTAAACAGCTTGAAGTGTGGAAACAGATTTCATAGCCAATTGGCTGCCAATATCTTGGAATTCATCAAGCTGCTTGCGGTGCTTTTACTGGTGCTCTTGGGCAAGGGCAGCACGCTACTAGAGATATTTCAATTCGATGGCCCAGGTGGTTTACACCATCAGTGGCATGGCCTTAAGTGTTAACTTCAAAGTTGTCAATTGACCCTCTACTTCTTGCACCTTCACAGTGAGTTGGTCCAGATGCTCATCCTGAACAATACTCTGCCAAAACTGTGTGGTTTCCTCCATAATAGATTTGGCCTCTTGCTCCATGTGGCCAAATTGAGTAGCAATTTCTTCTAGGGAGGCCTTACGCTCTGCAACCTGCTCCGGTAGGGTAGTGGGCTATGCTTGATCCTGAAACAACAAGTTATGGTCCTGAATTTGAATCAAAGTCTGCCCTAATCACTAGGCCTTCTTAACTAGGGTGAGCTCGATGGGTGTGTTAACCATGTCCTGACAGGCCGTAGAGATAGCCTTCTCCAATTCACTATACCATGCACACAGCTGCACTTGCTCCACATTCAGGTGACCCTACACCTTCTTGTGATCCGTAATATCCACAACAACTTTCCGCTGCAGCTCATCCTATGTCACCTTGAGAGTGTTGATTTCTTGCAACTTTTCTTTGGCCATCTACACACGGACCTGATGCAGCTTCGCGGCATCCTTCTTCAGCTGCTCAGTATAATCCCAGGATTTGATATATCCTACCGTCAATGCCTGCTATCGGGTTTCCAACTCTAGTGTGGTGCCATGATATAACTTAACCAATTTTGTAGTGGACAACTTGTTTAGGTCCAGAGTCACGCTCTGGATTGGGTGCAACTGCTGATAACCTTCTACATTGCCTGCGTCGATCGGATTCAAGGGAACTTGCATGTTTTGAACCTGGGGCTTAGTGCTAATCGACAGAATATCCTGTAATAGAGGTTGTGTCGACGGTTTCTTGGAACAATATCAAAAATAGAGTCGAGCGTAGTTCTTACCATACCAAATTCTATCTGGTTTGACTTGCGGATTTCCTTAGTTGCAGCCATGGATGAATTTGTGACGGCCTTAATAAGTTGTTGCAATTGATATTGTAAGCTAGATTTAGTACCGCTACCATCCCCATACTTTTACTGCCATTTAGTGTGAGTCTCCTCCTAGATCCGATGCGCTGCGTCTTCCGGGTTCGTGGATGACTCATTGTCAGAGTGATGGGTACTTAATTCCGGCGGGGTAGAGTCTTCAGGTGCTTCCAGGGGTGTCTCCTTATCTAACTCCTCTTGAATTATTGGATGCGCCAAACGTCCAGCCAGTCTTGCACAATCTCATCCAAATATTCTTTGGTGATCTTGGAACCGGAAGCAAAATGATGACTACCCAAATCCGCAGGGGTAACTTTTAGTACTATGTCATGGATAAGATGTAAAGCATTACATACCTCAGCATCAATTTTTGGGAACTTAAACATCTACGTGAAGTGAACTAACAACTCCTCCCACATGGTAATGGTTCTGCACAACTCTACTATTACATACCAGGACCGTGGCATTTCTTCAAGAGTATGAACAAAATCATGAGCCCACTCATCTCTAGGTCGCGATGTCCATAATGTCTGACATTCGATCAAATGACTGGTGGGGTTATTCTATCTATCATATCTCCTAGTATGGTAAACTTCTATATCACCAAAACAGACCATCATCAATCTCTGACACTGCTCCCAATCGTGGATCGTCTGTTTGTGTGTTACCCACCAACGGGACGAGGTAGCTTTTAGTGCTATATCAAGAGCCAATATCCTTTGTAGTTCCAACACTTTATTTTCAAAATATTGAAAGAACTCACGAATTCCTAGAATTCCTTCATAAATGGGCAACTAGACCATCTTAGTTTCAACATGTCGGAGAGACTGCATAATTAACCCACACTTCCTGAATGATACCTCATGCAACCGATTCTACCAATTTTCTAGAGAATCCTCAAAATCTAAAGATGCGTAGCTTGCACTATGCCATCCTAGTTCACAATTGACATTGGTATGGATGTAGTCCTTAGAAATGTTGTATGCCTAATCCCAGCTTCTCCCTACTTCATCCTTCACAGGTTCAATATAGAGCTGTCCTTCCCCATAGGAGCAATGACCCTAATATCTTGGTTCTCAAATGTCATGAATCAGTTTTTGAAATTGATAAATACCATGCTATCATTAGCTCATCGAATTCCTAGTAGCACTAGGTAGAAACCACCATATTCGACAACTTCTATCACATCAAAGTCAACATGTGTTTGCATACCTTCAATGTCGACAACTAAATTTGAAACTCGACCAATGGGCTGAGCCTTTGCCTGATTTGATAATCATAGCTGTACTGGTGACCATTCTAGCATTGGCTTCCCCATCAAATTCCAAGTTTGCTTTGTCAGAATGTTGATATCAGATCCAAGTTCCAGAATGACCGAGTCAACCTCATAATCCCCAATATGGACATTTATTCGCATTTCCTTGCCTGTTTTTCTTTTCTGTAAAGAATTTACAGTAGAATCCTTCATAGTTATCTTTGGAAGGTGCATCAATGTCTCAATCTCGATAAGGGAATCCGAGTCCCTGGCCAGTGATAGAAAAATTTCAAAAAACTTAAATAGAGTGCCATGTTGCCATGATGGTCCTGAAAGGTATGTCAAGAAATGGAATCTTACCTGTATTTCTTCCAATTTTCTGCTTCACTTCCAAGAAAGTGTCTTTTTTCTGTTGTAATATAGAAGGAAACCTTTTTCTTTCCAACAAGTTGAATAGGTTGCTGTGGTCCATCATCACCAGTTGTCATTCCAGTGCAAGTGACAATCCCAACATCGACATCCTTCATCCTAGGCTCCTCATGGATTGTTGCAACTATCGGTCCTTGATGCAAGTTTTGGGCTTGAGCTCCTGGCTGATTTGTAGCTTTATTCATTGGTATATTCTGAGCCTAGGGTTGAGTCAGAGTCTGATTCTGCAGTGGAATCTGACCTTGCAGGAGTGGCTGATTCTGTACCTGGAATAGAGGCTGATTTTGATTTTGAGTGATCTACAATTGGGGAATATGGCCAGCTTTCCATTTTGTGATCAACTGAGGACATTTTTTTACATTATGATCACTGGCTACACAGTAAGTAATTGCGCATGAGGACAATCTCTCTGATAGTGCTTGAATATTCTACATGTATAACACTGGATGGATTCCTAACCTTGGCCACTTGCTCGACTAAAGCCTCCGCCATGACCCATAAAGCCTCCCTAAAATCCTCCTCAGGTTCCTCCCTGTTGGAACTGTGGTTGGGCTTACTGCTGCTGAGGAAATTGCTATTGAACATATTACGCATCCTGTGGCTGACTATAATGTGGTCGCTGCACCTAGCTATACTGTGGTTGTACAACTATCTACGACTGTGGCACAAACTGTGGTTGAGGTTGCACAGGGACAAACTATAATGGAGGCGACGACATGTACAATACCTATACTATTGGCTGTGCTACTTGTGATGGTGCTTACATTGTTCGGGGTTCCTCCCTTTTCATGAAGTATGAATTATATGTCCTTTCCTGGAGCAAATCATAAGTGGGGCAGTTCATGTCGTCATGTCCAACTGACCGACAGAATGTACAGTACAAGTTCTCTACTTTGGTAACCATCTTTTGCATGTAGTCACAATTCTCATGCCGATTCCCATAGACCTGGCAGATACGACACCAAGGTGCACCAGCACTGCTCAATGGATTAAGGGCTCCTGATAGCAAATAATTTTGAAATGTCGGACATGTATCCTTGGTATGTCCACCTGCATGGCACCGAGTACACCAAATATTTTCATGATCCTCCTTGGCCTTCTTGATGTCTTGCAGCTGCAGCGTTATATTGGCCAGATGCGCCTGAATCTGATTCATCCCAACATTGGTTTCTCCTACTGGTGATGCTTCTAGTTTCATCATGGTATCGAGAGCCTCACTTTGTGTCGTGATATTTTTTTGCATTAATGTTTATCAAATATGCAGGACAAGAACTGCAATGAACCATTCCTTATGCTCAACATCGCTCATCTAAAAACTGACCTGAGCTATCAATGTCTTAAATCGCTGATCAAAATCCCAAATCGTTTCATTGGGGAATTGTTTGATCTCCTTCAGTTTAGTAATGTACTGAGCTTCAGACTTCAGCTTCTTAAATTCGTCAAATATCCCTAACCTAATCTCATCCAATGTTTTTGTAGTACCTCCCTAAGGCATTCGCATGAATCTCATAAACCATTCCAATGCTCGGCCCCTTAGAGTGGTGGCCAACTGACTTTTCTTGACATCATTATCGGTGGTTTGTGGAGCAGTCTAGATATCTTCACATAAGAACTAGTACTATTCTAGACCATCAGTGCCATTTCCATATAATATTGGCAACTTCATCTCATCACCCGCCATCTTGGGCCTTCTTTTTCTTGTGGGTGCTCTACTACTAGACTGTTGTTGACACGCCGAGAAAGTCAATGTAGAATGTGCGTTCCTTCCTTGTGGTGGAGTAGTGTGTGGAGGGGTAGGCACGTTACCGCTGGGGTTCGATCCTGTTGTTCTTTCGGGGGTAGCCTATTCTTGTATATCCTCATTGTCATAGAAATTTCGCTTCATCCCATGTGGTTGTTCTTCATAGTATCACACTTCGACTTCAGCAAGACCTTCTCCCGTCCTCTTCCTCTTTTCTCAAAACCTTACTCCCCTTGTACAATCACTTGTTTCTTCGACGACCTTTATATTTTCACCAGAACTCATGCCCATCTACCCCTTATTTCCTTATGCATTTCCCCCATTTTTGGGCGTAGTGCCTACATCCCCCACACACTAGAGGTCCACTACTCTTGTTCTATTTTCAATATACCCTTTTCACAGACTAGTTACTTAATCGACAGTTGTAGCGATAATAAGAACCGACCATGATTTCCATTGAAAAATTCCCTTTCTGCTTTGTTGAAATATTTATTAGTATCAACAAGAAACTCAGTGATGTATCCTTCTAAGATACTATCCAACCATACCTCAACTTCCCACAACACCTTGTTGTTAGTTTCCTGCAGCGCCTAGATTAATTCTGGGGTCCAGGATGTCGGCTCTCCTCCTTGGAAATTTGTCTACCACTTAGCGAATTTGGTCAACCATTCATGCAGGAGTACCAAAAATTCTCAAAAGTACCACTCATGAGGACCATCATGGATATATCTAGCCATCCATTGATTTGTCGATAATTTTGGGCTCTGGTTTTCAATTTCAGCAAACTCCTGCAACTTCTGATCAAACCAATCCTCGATCTATGATTGAGTTGGATGCAAAAACATATCCACCTCCTAATTGCAACTCGGTCCCAGCAACGAAACCATTTGTTTGTGCGATCCACCAACAAAGCCTCGTCGACAGGGGTTCCCACTCTATCAACACCCTGCAGCGCGATCTTCCTAAGCACTAGCTTGAATAGGTTTTACCTTGCCTGACAATGTCTATGAAGTAGACGAGGTCTCACCTGAGGCATTCAAGGGAGAGCTGTCAGAATCGAGTTTTCGACAGTGGGGGAGGAGGACATGGGGATTTGACTGGAGAAAACCATGACTTATGCGATCACCCTATCTTATCACAACATAATCATGAAACATCATACTGCATTCAATAATCATAGAGATTTAACAGATCGCATTAACAGAGCAAGGAGAAACTAAATTGCATCATTGTATCAGAAGCAGAATCATAGCATCACACAGATCGACATGTATTGCATTGTATCATCATAAAAAAAGCAGTACTACCGCATCATAACAGAACTTAGATAGAGATTAAACCACATCTTATATTGACCTTGCGCAAACATACCACATTACATCATCCTTCTCCAAAATTAGAGAGTTCATCAAAATAGATCTAGACAAAATCACAGTGATGACAGAGCAATCCCTGGTACTGAAAGCAGCAATTACAATGCAAAATTCATGTCTCTCTATCATTACAAAAATGGATCTATAAATAGGCTTATGCCTTCACCTCAAGAGTCCACTATTAACTAATTTCTAACCGTTACTTACCTATTACAACAAAATTAGGTCCACATATATATAAAATATTCAAAAAGTGGTTACTTCTCCGCTTATCGTGCTAAATGACCCTTGCACGGTGTCGTGCGAGTTTGCGCAACTGCCACGAATTTGTGCAACTCACTTGCCCCAACCCCTTGCCAATGCTTGGGAATACTCAAAAATATATATTATATTATTTATTAGGGTACTAAAAACCCGACATAAGTGGAGGATTTACCTCATGACTCTATGATGACCAAATACAATAGTAACATCCAATCGAAGGAATAATAACATCTCCCTTGGGTTACATTAGTAAAATACATTTAGAATATCCTTTGAAGTTACAATATTTCAACACTCCCCCTTAACAAGAAGGTTATTCTACTGACAACAACATCATAGACTATAGGAGAACAGAGAGACAATTACAACAGTACATTGAGGTAATACATCTATATGTCACATGAAGTTTTTCACAATTAGTAACAGGAAAAATTACTCTTTATCTTTTGCATCACATGATCACTTGATCCTTTCTTTACAGCAACACATCGATCTTTTGATCCTTCGTAGAAGCACTTCGATCTTCTAGATCCTTTGTAGTATCGTTTCGATCTTTCTCGATCCTTTGCAGCAGCACTTCAATCTTCTCGATCCTTTGCAGCAGCACTTTGATATTCTTAATCCTTTGTAGTAGCAATTTGATCTTCTCGATCCTTTGTAGCATCACTTCAATATTCTGCAGTAGCTTTCTGATCTTCTCGATCCCTCGTAGAAGCACTTTTATCCTTTCAATCCTTTTGCAGCATCTCTTCGTTCCTTTCAATCCTTTGTAGTAGTCCTTCGACCCTTCTTGATCCTTTTCAGCTACACTTCGATCTACATGACCCTTTGCTACTATACTTCGATCTACTTGATCCTTTGCTACCACACTACCTGTAGTACACATGATCTATTTGCGAGATGATCAATCCTGATCACTTTAGGACATAAGTCCAAGGACGATGCAATCTTCCATCAACATTATCCATGAAATCGATCAGCTGAATCATCTACAACTAAATGTAGATCTTGACCGCACCCAGTGCTAACCTTATCATCCATGAGGACTCATCATAGACCATCCATACCACACAGGTTAGGACCACTCTCAAGTGAGTTTTATACTATGGTATCTATGCTTGGGTGTAGGCATACTCTTCCAATAAGGAGTATTGCCTATAGAGCATATCTTGACCACATACCAATGTCAGTCCATCATAGAATATCGATACCACACAGTTTAGGTTCACTCCCAAGTGAGTGTTATACTACGTTGTCCATGAGGACTCATCATAGAGCATCCATACCACACAGGTTAGGACCACTCCCAAGCGAGTGTTATTCTATGGCATGTACATATGAATGTAGGCATACTCTCCATACAAGAGTTTAGTCTGCAAGGAATATATCGACTACATACACAATGTCAGTCCTGGCGTCTGTGAGGACTCATCATAGAGAATCCATGCCACTGAGGTTAGGACCAGTCCTGAGCGAGTGTTTAATCTATGGTATTCACAACTGAATGTGATTATTCTCCATGCAAGAGTAACATCTTGTAGGGTCATCCTTTAACTAGTAAGGACCACTCTCATGCACATAGTGTTATACTTGCCATCCTCAAGAGAGGATACTATCATCAACAAATAAATGTCTAACCATCATAACTGTCATCCATCATCAATGTTAGTATCATCATTACTCCCCCTTTCCTTGGAAGTTTCATATTATCAACCTGCTCCCCCTTTGTCTAAGGAGGGTTCATGTCTTCTAATTGATCTTCCTTTTCAAAGAGGGTCCATCATTTGTAGTCCCATCACTTTTCCTCCTTGTGAGGTAATTCCTTCTGTACTACACCAAGTTTGACGAGGAAATATTCGAACTTCATTTGAGATAGAGACTTGGTCAGTATATCAGCAACCTGCTCATCGATACCCACATACTGGAGCTTGATGGATCCCTTTTGTACCATATCCCTTATATAGAAATATCATATTTTTGTATGCTTCATATTGTCATGGAACACCAGATTTTTTTTCATCTTTATACAACTCTGATTGTCACAGAAAATTCCTGTGGTGTCCACCTCCATGTCAAATATTCCTGTCATCAACTTTTGAAGCCATATTTCTTCACAACAAGCGGAGAAAGCTGCAATGTACTCTACTTCAGCTGTACTGAGAGCAACACAAGACTATTTATTACTAAACCATGAGATTATGACGGATCCTAGACAATAAAATCCACTCGAGGAGATCTTTCTGTCTGTGAAAATTATTTCCCAATCTAAATCCGTATACCCATACAAATTGTAGTCATGGTCTCTCCCATAGTATAGTCCCAAATCAATCGTACGTTTTAGGTACCTCATCACATGCTTTGCAGCTATCAAGTGAACCCGTCTAGGTTTAACTAGTTACTGAATCAAGGTGTTCACAACAAAGCATATATATGGCCTTTTGTTCATCAGATACATTAATGACCATGACATTTACAATACAACATATCAAATGTTTTCAAGATTTCTACTACATACTTTACCTTGTTCAGAAACATTACTTCTGGGATCTACCACACTTCCAACCCAATGGAATAATGCATCAATCCAATATCTTTCATCTTGAATTCTTCAGCGAGCTTCTTCTTGCAATCCTTGATTTGTTTCTCATTTCCTGTTAGAAACAGATCATCGACATACAAAAATAGTATGATTGGGTCATCATCCATAATATTCATATAAAGATTAGGATCAACTTTACTCTTGGTAAATCTCATGCTTGTCAAGAAGCTATCTATTCTACCATACCAAGCTCTAAGAGCTTGCTTCAGTCCATACATAGCCTTTTTCAACTTGCATACATGAGTCGCTCTTTCTTTGACTTCAAATCCTTGTGGTTGATCGATGTAAACCTCTTCCTCAATCACTCCATTAAGGAAGGATGTCTTTACATCCATTTGGTGTAAGTCCCATTTCATCATGGAAGAAAATGCCATGATAGTTCTGATGGATGTGTATCCTACTACTAGAGAAAATATCTCTTCATCAATCCCCTCTTTCTGAGAGAATCCTCTAGCCACAAATATTTCTTTGTACTTTTCAATACTTCCATCTGCATCATGTTTTATCTTGTAGATCCATTTTGAATAAACCACTCTCTTGTTTTTTGGTTTGGGAACAATATCCCAAACATCATTCTTCATGATCGAATTGTATTCTTCTGTCATTGCTTCAACCCATTATTTCTTCTGTGCAACTTCCTCATAGCTGGTGGGTTCTTGGTCTATAAGATCTCACATCAAAGCTACATAATTGGAATATGGATTTTTATGTTTTGTTGGTTCTTGTGGAGCCTTCTGTTGCTCCATATCTTTCTGCTTCTTGTATGATTTCTCTTATCCAAGAAGGTTTTCTCTCTCAAGAGATATCCATAGTAGGGGGCTCCTGAGGCTATAACATGTCATGATCTTCTAATGTTAATATTTCAGGAGTTGGTTCAGCTTCTATCCTTCTAGGAGGTACATCTTCTTCATGTACTTCTTCAAGCTGACACCTTCTAGATTTCTTAAGAGCTACCTCTTCATTGAAAGTTACATCCCTACTAATCTTGACATGATGGAATCTTGAGATGTATATCTTGAAGGCTTTGGAGACTTTGCAATATCCTACAAATATTCTCTTCTTACCAGAAGGATCTAATTTAGTTGTATTCTCTTTTGGAATATGTACATATATTGGAAAACCAAATATCATGAGATGGCTTACTTTAGGTTTCTTTTCGGTATACATCTCTTCAGGAGTCTTAAATCCAAGAGAACTGTGAGATAGTCTATTTTTCACATATCTGGTTTTTCTTGCAGCTTCAGCCAATAGGTGCATAGGGAGGTCTTGATCATGAATCATGGTATTCACTACTTCTATGATAGTTCTATTCTTTCTTTCTACAACACCATTTTGTTGGGAATTATAGGGATTGGTTAGTTACATTTTGATTCCTGCCTCCTTACAAAATGCTTCAAATTCCTTTGAAGTGTATTCTCCACCATTATCTTATCTCAGTGTATTGATTCTCTTTTTTGACTAGTTCTCTATCAAGACTTTGAATTCCTTGAATTTTTTGAACACTTCACTCTTATTCTTCAAGAAGTATATCCAAGTCTTTCTTGAATAATCATCAATAAATGTGACATAGTACTCATATGCACTCAAGGATATGGAGGGAATAGGTCCACATACATCGGAATGGATTAGTTCCAATGTACCTTTAGTCTTTGTGTCACTTTTTGGAAAGGGATTCTTGATGTTCTTTCCTTGTGCACATCTCTTGCAGGTTCCCTCATGTTCAATCTTCAGATATGGTAACCTTGTTACCACCTTTCTCACATAGGGGAATTCTTTATAGTTGATGTGAGTAAGTATCTTATGCCACAGTTCACTTAAGATGGTAGTATCATGGACAAGGGTTGTCTCTAGATGTCCTTTGAGCTTGTTATACAGTCCTCCTTCTTCTTCTCTAATGACTACAACATTTCCAAGTGTCTTTCCTTTGGACCACATAAATATTTGCAACTCTATATCCTTTCTTATCTATAGATGAGATGGAGAGTAGGTTCTTTTTCAAACCTGGTACATACAACACTTCCCTCATCTTCATGGAGGTCCTAGATTCAAGCTTGTAGCTTTATTCACCAATACCTTTGATGGGATATTGATAGTCATCTCCCAATGATACCTTCTGGGGAGAGTTCTTCTCTTCAAGATTTGACAGAGTTGTCTTCTTTGCTTGTTAGATTTTTTTTATCATTTTAAGCAATATGATCTTATGATATTATCTGAGAGAATAAAATGCACAACAAAAATCACAAGAGACAAAAGACACAAAGAATTTTCCTTGGGGAAACCATAAAGGAGAAAACCCTGTAACTTCCTTAGAGATAGAATGAGCACCAATGGCAACAGTACAACCCAAAGACAAAAAATATGATCTCCAACAGCTGTTCTCTCTCTCACTTGTGTGGGAACTTCTTCTCTCACTCATGCGCCCCATTTGAGTGAGTGTGTGTGTGATAAATAGAGAGGCTCACTCTCTATTTATATTCTTTCGTTCACTTAATGTCCACTCCAGCAAGTCAGCCTCACTTAACAATTAATTACCAGGGCTGACATCTATAGGAGAGTCTAATAACCCTAGTACCCCACAACCATGGGGACTTTTACCTTCGATCAACAAGGAGGGTTATCCTTGACTCAATTGTGGGGACTATTGCCCCGACTTACAATGGAGGGTTAACCTCAATGACTTTACATGACTTGTTTACAATATTGAATCTCCCATTCAGAAAATCAGGCCATGACATGACTCAATTACATTACAGATACTTCTCGAAATAAGCATCGGGGTACAATACATAAGATATACAAGTGAATACATTCTGAAGTTACAAATACATCAACTCTCCCTCTTAACTAGGAAGGTATTCTCTTGACACAATTTATCAGCACAAGTATTCTTCTCTGTATCATGTGGATCGTCATCAAGTCATCTTCATCGTCAAGTCATCTTCATCACTTGATCTGGATCATCATTGGATCGTCATCAAGTCTGGATCATCACTTGATCTAGAGCATCACTGGATCATCATCAAGTCTAGATCATCACTTGATCTGGATCGTCACTGGATCATCACTTGATCTGGATCGTCACTGGATCATCAACAACACTGCTTCTGCTATCTCGATCAAAGGTGTTATCTCTTCATTCTTCTCATCATAGGAAGTTCTATAGAGCTAGCCCTTTTTCATGCTGGTTGTAGGCCTAGCCTCCATGTAGGTATTCATCTTCTTCAACACTTATATCTAACCCAGTAAAAAAGGCCCACCCAACACTTACATCTGACCATGGGAGGAACACATCCACCACCATGTTAGAAAGGCATGCCCAACACTCACATTTGACCATGGGAGGAACACATCCAAGAACCATGTCATAAAGGCCCAACACTCACATCCGACCATGGGAGGAACACTTCCAAGAACCATGTCAGAAAGGCTCAACACTTATATTCAAACATGGGAGGAACATATCCAAGAACGATGTCGGAAAGGCTCACCACTTATATCCGACCATGGGAGGAACACATCTAAGAACCATGTCGGAAAGGATCAGCACTTATATCTAGCCATGTGGGGAACACATCCGACTTCCATGTCAGAATGGCTCTGCACTTACATCTTATCATGTGGGAACACATCCCATAGTCACATCAGAATGGCTCTGCACTTACATCTGATCATGTGGGAACACATCCCATAGTCACATCAGAATGGCTCTACACTTACATATGATAATGTGGGAACACATCCCACAGTCACATCAGAATGGCTCTGCACTTACATCTGATCATGTGTGAACAAATCCCACAGTCACATCATAATGGCTCCTACACTTATATCTGACCATGGAAGTAACCGATCCTACCATGTCAAAAAGGCTCTCAAACTCATCACCTCCCCTTGGACAGAACCTCGATCTGGAGAACACCAAGCTTCTCCCTAAAGTACTCAAACATTAGTCTGGCCAATGGCTTGGTCAACACATCAACTATATGCTCATTCGTCACAACATACCGGAGCTTCACTGCTCCTCTCTATACCATATCCCTGATATAGTGATATTTGATCTCGATATGCTTCGACTTGTCATGGAACACAGGGTTCTTAGACAACTTCCCACAACTCTGGTTGTCGTAATATATACAAGTAGCACCCAACTGGAGATAAAATAAATCAGATAGTAAATTTCTAAGCTACACTACCTCATAGCTAGCTGAACAAGCTGCGACATATTTTTCTTTTGCTATACTTAGTGTCACACATGACTACTTCCTGCTAAACCAATAGATCACACCTGATCCCATACTAAAGAAACACCCTGAAGTTCTCTTTCTATCGATGGAACTACCTTCCCAATCTGAATCAACATAAACTTCCAGGTTAATATTCTGATCCTCCTTATACTTGAGCCCATAATAAACTATATCCTTTAGGTACCTTACTGCATGCTTTGCAACCATTAGGTGAACATGTCTCAATGTGTTCCCATCAAAGCAAATATCTGGTCTCGTATTCATTAGGTACATCAAGGAACAAATCATCTGACGATACATCATGGCATCAACCAAATTTGATGAAGCATCACTCAATAGCTTGAGGTTCGATGACATATGTGTGGTCATGGCCTTGCGGTCCATCATCCTGAACCTCTTCAGGATCTCTACTACATACTTCCCTTGTCCTAGGGAGATTCTGCCAAACCTCCATGCCTAGAAAGTAGTGCATCATATCCAAGTCCTTCATCTTGAACTCGGCAGCAAGTCTCCTTCTTGCAAATTCTGTTAGGAACAAGTTAGCGACATATAACAGGGGCATCACTGGTATTCCGCCTTCAACCTTGAAGAAAAGGTTGGAATATGCTTTACTCTCAGTAAAGCCTAGAGTCATCAATAATCTGTCCATCTTGTCGTACCATGTCGAACCTCAGGATCTTCTGCAATCACTCCCTCTAAAGCAAAGCATTATTCTTCGTCTCTCTTTCGTACTCTATGTATCCTTTAAATGAGTGACAAGTAACTTGCTCTGCTACTATTATTCTATGTATCCATATAGGGTCACTGGATACCAATATCCTCTATCCTAAAAGCATTCTTCTCGCACCCATCTATGAGCTTGTCATCCTCTATAGGATTTCATATTCAACCTTGTAGCAAAGGTCAATATAATCATCACTCTAGGTGATCTTCAAGCTCCTCATGTATGTGTTATCCCATGGGTTCCTTCTGAGCTCGTACAAAGCCTTCTTTCATTTGCACACATGATTCTTCCCATCATGTGTCTTAACTTCTAGTGGCTACAAATGTCTCTTCGTAGTCTATGCCTTCTTTCCATGAGAAGCCTCATGCTATGAATCCTTCCTTGTATCCCATGATGTTTCCATCTATTGCATGATGGAACTGCAAACTTCCCTTCAGGTCTCTACATCACATTCTAGTTATTATTCTTCATTTTGGATTATTTCTTGAAATGTCATCACTTGTTCTTTGGAACAAGTCTAATCCTTCTTTTGTAGGCGATTGTACGCGATATTTCCTACAAGTCAAATGCATTAATTGTATGGTTAGAAACATTTCATAAAGCACATTCATAATGGAAAATTATAATGCATAAAGATATGATCATGCAGCTATTTTATCCAATACAACATTCATCCATATCTCACGGAAAATTTCTAGATTCCTTCCATCTCTACCAAGACATCATTGAGATTGTGCACTAATCCAATATGTTAGCAAAGATGTTTAATTCTAGATAAGTAGCAATGGAGAGTTGTATAGCACCATGAGGTACTTACCCATCACATGCATATTAGTAGTATACTGTTATTAATGCAAACATTCTATCATGCATAATAAATCAACCGAATATAAACAAATGCATAACAAAAGAATATCATGAAATGACAATTGAATACTTATCTTTATTTGTTTTGTGGGTAGACCCCTTCAGCCTTCCGCTTCATCATCTTCTTGATTCATGACAACATCATTTCTTATCCAAATTCTCAATATGGATAGGAGGCTCTTCAAGAATTGAGTTCTTCATATTCCTCATCGCTTGAGGGATCTTCTTTGAATTGTGAGCGCTTGATCTTCAATTGCTCCCATCTTCTCTTCTCTTATTATGGGTTGAGCTTCATCTTGTGTGTGCTCTTCCTAGAGTCTGATGCAAGTAATCATTTCATTCTATCACACATTCCTTGATTGAATGAATCCCATGATCCTAGGAGGCCATTCAAGGTGGTTGTCACAACTTCTGCATTCTCCACTTCTTCTTCTACTGCTTCAAGTTGTTCTTTGATTTGAGAGACCCTTGTAAAGTATGACTGTATGGTCTTTTCATTGTTCACATATTTTAACTGGTTTCTCGAATTCATCTTTCGATTTATGTTCTTCCCTTCAAATAGCTTGGTCAAGGAATCAAAACATCTCTTTAGTTGTCTTTATGGAATACACTTGTGGTATAAGCTAATCCTTGATTGAATCAGCAATGGTATTCTTGGCCTTGACCAAGTTCTTCTTGTGTAAGGATTTAGCCTCATCTCCCTCTGGAACCGGAACCTCTCTACTTATGTAGGTGTCCAATTCATTTCCTTCAGGAACTAGTGAGATCCTATACTTACATGCTTGGAAGTTTTCAGCCTCACCAAGATTCTCATCAAGCTGGTGCGATTAGTCATTTTGAAATGAGAGCCTAAACTGTAAATAAAAAAAGATTAGATATTATTGATTTGAGGTGTCCATCTTGGTTCCAGAGCTGGCTAATCTAGGGTTTGTCAGAGAAACCCTAATTTTCAAAACTTGGAATTAAAAATTTCTTATTCGATAGAAATATAGGCCTCTTCAAGGTGAGCTGTCCAATGTACTCATTTTTTTAAAATAGTGGAGGGAAGCTCCTGGAACAGGAAGCCCTAGTTTACCAATTTCTTCTGCAGAAATGCCTGATACTATTTCTGTCCTATCTCCCCAATTACTAATCCTATGTGTCTAAAACTTAGTATTGATGTAATATCATCTATCCTATTTCCAACACCATAGGTTTTACCAGAATTGAATTCACCAATTGGGACTTATGAGAGTTTTCCCATGGTGACTTATTTCAGGACTGTTCAACATAGAGAAGTTGTACAAGCTTCCACGTGTGACTGTTTCATCTTCAGGGTCTGAAAATGTTACCATAGAACGTACAGTCCATGCCCTTTCTGGAACATATTGAGAAATATCATTTGCACCTTTGTATCCCATGATATAGGAATTCTCCCCAGGTGTCCTCTTTGGGGAGGAATCCTAGGAGAGGCTGGAGCCCTAATTTAGAGGAATCATATCTCTTAGAATATAACGAATCTGAGGCTGAAACTTAGACACAGTGTACATAAAGAATTTATCTTCGACTTGTGAAGGTTTCCACACCCGATCCTTCTCCAATATTGAGATATAGAAAATATACCAAAACTATCAGTTTCAGTATTTTAGGGTTTTTCAAGGCGAGGGTCAAACTAGGGTTTGGATTTCCCAGAGCTTCACCCAACCAAAAATCTTGAACCAGATCTCTAAAATTCAATTTTTATGAGGATATAAATACTATGACAGGCTCACTCAAAAATTTCTCTTCTATAAAAAATCTCTAATTTCTCGTAGCAAAAACTGAAAATGCCTGGACTCAAATTCTGTTTCGACAGAAAGATGCGCCCTTCCATGGAGAGTTATCATAGCCTCCTTTTGCTGATGGATTGTGGAGAGAGACCCAAAAAATAAGAAGCCCTAGCTTCTACAGTTGCATAGTGTCTTCTTCTCAGGTTAGCTCTGATACTGTGTTATATTTTTTTTTTATCATTATAAGCAATATGATCTTAGGATCTTATCTGAGAGAATAGCATGCAAAACAATAATCACAAGAGACAAAAGACACAAATAAGTTTCCTTGGGGAAACCATAAAGGAGAAAACCCCGCAACTTCCTTAGAGATAGAATGAGCACCAATGGAAATAGTAAAACCCAATGACAGAAAAGATGATCTCCAACAGTTGTTCTCTCTCTCACTTGTGTGAGCACTTCCTCTCTCACTCATGCGCCCCAGTTGAGTGAGTGTGTGTGTGATAAATAGAGAGGCTCACTCTCTATTCATATTGTTTCGTTCACTTAATGTCCACTCCAATAAGTCATCCTCACTTAACAATTACTTACCAGGGTCAACATCTCTAGGAGAGTTTAATAACCCTAGTGCCCCACAACTATGAGGACTTTACCCTCCGATCAGCAAGGAGGGTTATCCTTGACTCAATTGTGGGGACTATTGCCCCGACTTACAATGGAGGGTACTCAATGAGTTTACATGACTTGGTTACATTATTGAATCTCCCAATCGGAACATCGGGCAATGACATGACTCAATTATAGTACAGATACTTCCTGAAATAAGCATCAGGGTACAATACATAAGATGTACAAGTGAATATATTTTGAAGTTACAAATACATCAACATTCTTGTCATGTTCTTAGAGGCACCACTATTAATAATCCATGTATCTTCTCCAAGTGTTATAGACCCAGAGAGTGCAGAGAATAACACATATTCTTCTACATCTTCACCTCTAGTTCTCTTTCGAGGTCTTTCTTTATTCTCATCTTCAGCTAGATGAGCATGTTGCCTTTTGGTTTTGTTGTTCTTTGATGATGGACATTCTCTAGCAATATGTACTATCTTATGAAAGTTGTAGCATTGATAATTTGAGTAATCCTTCTTCTTCTTCTTGAATTTATTCTTTGAAGTATTATGATTACTCCTCTTGAAGTTTGATTTCTTTCTTTCTTTATTATGGGTATCTAGAGCCTGATCATATTCTCTGAGAAGAGCTTCTCTATTGGCTACTCTAGCTTCTTCTTGTATGCAATCTTCCCATACTATGTCAAACTTTACTTTATTTTCTTGCACATAGAGTTTGTATGAATGAGTCCCAAGGTCTAGTGAGGAAATTGAGAGCATTCGTAACCAATTCATCCTCGTCAAGGGTATCTCCAATAGCACTTAGCTTCTCTTTGATCTGGGAGATCCTTGTGAAGTAATCTTGAATAGATTCTCCTTTTCTCATCTTAGTGCCCTTCACTTGAGGTCTCATATTCATCTTTTTGTTTATGTTCTTTCCTTCATACATTCAGTAAAATGCATTATATGTTTTCTTAGGTGTCTTCTTAGATGACACATGAGGGATCAAGTGATCCTTAATGGAATCAACAATGATCCTCATTTCCTTTATTAGGTCTTGTTCATGCTTCTCCTTAGATTCAACTTCTTTAGGTTCTCCAACTTCATTCTTGATGTACTTCTCAAGACCATTCTCTTTCAGAATGAGGCCAATCCTATACTTCCAAGCTAGGAAGTTTTCTAGACCTTCCAATTTGTCCTCAAGCTTAGTGCTTGGGGCCATCTTGTCCAGTAAGTCACTCAAAATTGAAATGTATCAAAATAGGTTATTGAACTTACAAGTAGATGCGCTTGGAGGAGGTGAGTTGGTTGATACAACTTCTTTCTATATATCCCTAATGTTTAGTCTTCAAATCCTATTTGCAAGGTTGCAGCATTGCAAATTCTCTGGTTCTGTTTCACTGCCAACCTGGGGTTTGGATTTCCTGGAGATCGAGCCACCCAAAAGATTCGATCTAGGGCTCAATAGATGTGCTCTAGGATGGTGCAAATTTATATGCAAGAAAATATTCATAACTCCAACCTTTCTGGAAACCCTAATTTCTTTTGGAGAGGGAGGAGGGAGAATTTCACCTTGTGCAAGCTGCTCTAATTAGGTTAGCTTTGATACCATGTTAAGTTTTCATATGCTAGACTAGACTCAATAGTATTCAATTCAAAATCATAGAATCATATCAATAATCACTGATAGAAACACAATCACAAGATATACACAACATTTATCCTTGGAAACACTCAATGGGAAGAAAACCCAGCAAAAACCTCCTCTATATAAGATGTATAAAAGACAACCCCAAAAACAGGTGTTCTCCTCTTTCTTTTCATTCTCCCTCTCTCTCCTATTCGCTACACAAGTGAGTGAGTCTGTGTTCAAATAAGAACCACAAATCCTCTATTTATACACATGTGTCAATTTACTTTTCCACTAGACAAGCCAGCCCCAATAAACTGTTTAGGCCGACTTCATGTAGGAACACTCAAAACAATATATTATATTATTTATTAGGGTACTAAAGACACAAGTAAAGGATTTACCTCATGACTCTATGATGACCAAATATAATAGTAACACCCCATAGGAGGAATAATAACATCTCCCTTGGGTTACATTAGTAAAATACATTTAGAATATCCTTTGAAGTTACAATATTTCAACAAATCAAACATCTCCTTAGGTGTTTCCTTGGAGGAAAATTAAGGAATGAAGTGATCCTTGATAGAATATTATATGTTCCTCTTGGATATAATCATGTCCTTCTTGTACTTTTCCTTTGATTCATCTTCTTCGGGCTCCAGCACAACTTCCTTGATAAACTTTACAAGAAAATTCTATTCTAGAATGAGTCCAATTCTACATTTACACGATTGGAAATTTTATTTGCCTTCCAATTTGTCATCAATATTAGTGCTTGGAGGCATCTTGTCTTCTTCTTTCCTTTTCTTTATTTTGTTTCTCAGTTTTGTCTATTTTCTTGGTGATTTCTGTATCTCAACTGTTGCTTTCTAAATCTGTTTGGTATCTGGAGTTGTATTAGCAAGTCTAGGAAGGAAGATGTTGGTACTGTGGGGAGAAGTTGGGGTATTGATTGAGATGTCTTTGGTATTAGGTGATGATAGTGGTGATGGAAATGAAGGAGAGGAATGGAATATAGGATCGAAAATTAGGATTACTGTCTCTAGCATGAAATATTGTTCGACATTGCTTGTGGAGGTAGGTTCGGAAGTCGGTTGTAATGTGGTATCCAAGGGATCAATAGTGGGGCTGGTTGAGAATGGTTTGTTATGTTAATGATGTTGTGGTGGTTTCGAATGGCTAACATGTCAGGGGATGAAAGAGGAAATTTTCTCTGCCATAATATTGCTTGTCGTTCCAGGAGTTTTCTGCAGAATGGTTTCAGTATATCCAACAATTTATGCTTCATAGATGGATGGTTGCGGAAGGTTGGTAAGATGATATTTAGGGATGGATAAGGTAGACTTCTGCGTTTCCTTGACTAATACTAGTATTTTTACTATCATCATTTTCCATTCAAGGAGAAGAGATGGAAGATGGTTGATAAAATCTTGTAGGTCATTATCCTTTTGAATGTGTTCTCTTAATGGTGGTGGTAGCTTTTGAAGATAAGGATGGTTTAGGGTTAGAGGGTTGGTAATCGTCGAAGCTGGTATATCTTCTTCTTAGACAACTGGGGTTGCGGATGTTGGTTGTGGGCTATGGGTGAGGTCAAAAGGTTTTGTAGTAGAGAACCTGACTTTCTTTGAACTTTCTTTTGGTTGGCCCAGTCGTTTCTCCTCTTCTGTGATAAATTTTCCTATTTCTTCTTTGAAGGGGATCTTATGTTTAGAAACATCTTCTAATATTTGGGTTGCACTGTCAAATAGCTCAACATTGTCATATTCAGTTGGTTCCTGAATAATAATATTTTGTTTCCCCTTTCCTTGTGGTGTACTCTTTCTATTTTATCAGGATTTAAATAATTCGTCAGCCACTCAACATATATTTTTTCTTTGTGAGGGCATACTATGGAAATGTGGTATTTGTCTCAGTGCTTTCGTCAATTTGTTCTTCTTGATCCCGTGGCTTTGTGTTTCTTTTAAGGCTATCCCAAGAGGATTGATATCTCCAGTTTGGTCAGGATAGAGTGTAAATGTATTTAAATGGAAATGGATTGCATAATCTTATTCCTTTTCTGCATCATTTAGAGGTTCGATCATTGGTTGATTGACTCTTTTTTCCATGGGGGTATATCCAATGTTGTGTTGGATTGTCGAAAAATCTCATCAAAAGTTTCCTCGACCGAAGGGTAAAAGTCAAGATCTTTTGCTGCCCTTGTGGAACCTTGTAAATACCAAACCGACATGTGGTCCTATGCAAGTTGGATATGTGCAGTCAGTGGTATACTTCGTCAGACATTATGGGGTACCCTCCATCTAGTTGTTTTGATTTTTAGAGCTTGAAACCAGTTGTCTAATCAATTTTTTTCATTTTCAGCTCCCAGTTAGAAGCCATTCGGAGAGAAACATTTTAAATTACACATTATTGGTCCTTTTTGTGTAGTGAATTATTTATCACCGATTGGTCATAGGTGGTACATAGCTATCCATATTATTAATCAAGGAAATCAGATCTGGCATCCCTCCTCTTGGAATTTTACACAAATATTCTTGACAATTTTAGTTAGGTGGTCGACCCAATGATATAGTTTTTTTGTTGTTTTCACATTCTAGACCTCCTCGAGCATGTCAAGCTTAAGGTTGAAAACTCATCCTGTACTTGTGAGAGACACTAACACAACCTTTGCAGTTATATTTTTGTGCAATATAGGATTTGGTTAAATACTAACCCTCTTGAATTTTTCCCTACAGCTGTGTCGATTATTTCTTTGACCAATGTTGGGTTTAGTCAAATGGGTACAGTTTCTCCTTTGTTTGATAGTCACGTGATTTGGCTCATCAGGTTTCCATTAATTTTGACAGGTGTGTCGAAATATAGCTTCCAATTGTGGAATCGACTGAAAATAAACTTGGAAATAAATTCCTTTGTTCCTGTAAGGCTGTCCACTAAAGGTGCATTCATGTAATTGGGTATTGTGCTGGCTCTTGATGTTTGTGCTTACTCCCTCCACTGGTCACTTGCTTCTGTTCCCCATTCTCGAATTTCATTCCAGACATGTTTCCATTGTTGTTGAATTACTTTGGCATTATAGATATTGTGCAGTCTACTTTTCAAGGGCGTGCCGGATTTTTCTAGTTGTCATATTTTGCTTGTTGTTGATCAAGTAGTTATGGTGGAATTCTTTGGTGCCATTTTTTCAGTCAGATGGTTTTTTTTGTTGGGTCGAGTGTCTCGATGCTTTGATACTTAAGTTCTCCATAGGATAATATCCAAGTCTCTTCTAACGTAGTATTTATAGAAAATTTTCCTTGGGTAGGAGAATGTATAGTGGGTGATGGAATTAATTGTGGTATTGATAGTGAACTTAAATATGAAAGATAGGTTGTTGGCATTTCTTTCGAGGTATGTCTTCTTTTGTATTCTAGGTGTCAATTTTCATGATGACTTGATTGGACCGTTTTTTATTCTTTATTTCGAAGTACTTCTTAATCATGATGGTGTCAGTGGTTTTCATGTGGAGGTGGTTGAAATTCTTCATTCTTTCTCTTCTCATATTGTTGATTATGCCTGCCAACTTGTGTTTCATTGCTTCCTGCTTCATTCTTGTCAATATGATTTTTCCAGGCTTTTGTCATGCTGATTTTTCCATAAGTTGTTTGTGGTTCTTTGGATTTTTATAGTTTTTTTTAATTGTTTAAATATAGTTACACAATATTTTTTTTATGCTTTGTATCGTTTAACTCGAGCCCCGTTGACTAGTTTTCAGAACACGTTTCCTTGTATCATTTTTAGTCGGATTGATCCGTTTGTGTTGATATCTACGAAACTGTATGGGCCCATCCACTTGGTTTGTAATTTCTTAGGTTTCCCTTTTAGTCGACTATTGTATAATAATGCAAGGTCTCCAACTGACATATTTTTTTTTTCTATCATGCCAATCTTTTTATTGCTGTTCTTGGATTTCCTGGTATTGAATATCGATTAGTTGGTGTTATTCAAGTTTGGATAGTTGTACTAGTATTTATTTCCTTACTTGTTTGACATCGATGTGCAGTATTTCAGCAATCATAGGATTTTGTTGACAAAAATATAAGGATACAAATGCTTCATGTCCATAGACAATTCAGAATGATGTATAACCTGTTGATCTTTTGTATGTTGTTCTATATTCCCATAATATGACAAGTATCTTGTCGTCCCAATCATTTTTTTTCGGTGTTACATATTTTCGTTAGGCATTTGGTTAATGTTTTGTTGAAATATTCAATTGCACCATTATATTAAGGATGATATGTTGTGCTTTTGTGATGTTCAATAATGAATTCTTTTGTTAGAGTGGCAATTGTTTTGTTTACAAAATGTGACCCCTGATCACTTATCAAGATCAGTGGAAAACCAAATCTTGTGATGATTTTCTCATATATAAACATATCATCTATCTCACTTGATCAAGTTTTGACAGCTTCTTCCTCTTCCCATATGGTAACATATTCAACCACGGTGATGATATATCGTGCTCCTATTCGTCTACCAGGTGTCAGAAATGGCCCTATGAAATTAATCACCCAAATTTCAAATGTTAATATTGGATTTACGGATATTAAATGCTTTTATGTGCTTAGTATAGGTCGACATAGTCTTTGGCATTGGTCACACTAGTTCACAAATTCTTGACAATCTCTTTGTATGGTCAGCCACCATAATCCTAATTGTTGGAATTTTCTTGTTGTCGTGTTGGCCTAAAAATTTCCTCCTGCTGGGATGTAATGTTATTCATTGATTATACTCTGCCTTTCGTGGTCAAGAGCACATATTCATAAGACATCGTATAACTCGACCTTGTAGAGAAATCCATTTACATGGGTGCAACTTTCATCATTAGGATCTTCTTTTTCTTTTCATGCATTTCCTATGGAGCTTGTCCTTCCTATAGGAAGTGAGCAATCTCTGCTAACTCGGTAGGTACAACTTTAATTATGAAGAAATGATCATCTAGTAGGCTATCTTTGATTTTGGTTGGTTCTTCACTTGTGTCTATTCTCGACCAGTGGCCGAGCCTGACATTTTTTTTTCATGGTCAAACTATGACTTCGAATTCAAATTACTAAAATAATAGAAATCATCGACAAATTCTTCTATGATGTAAAAGTTTGTTGATCAAGTATTTTAGTGCTTGGTGGTATGTGTAAAACAGAAATGGGTTAAAAAATAAATAGTGTTGGTATTTATGGAGTGCAAATACCATTCCATGTTCTTATCTTTCAGTTGTTGAGTAGTTCCTCTCAGTTTTATTTAATTTTTTGTTGTTGTATGTATTTGGATAGTCCAATCTTTCATCACGAAGTTGAATTAGGATTGCGCTGATTACTATTCCTAAAGCGTTAATATGGACATAGAATTTGATCGACCAATTTGGAAACCTCGGCATGGGTGCTTCAACTAATTTTTTTCTTTAATATGTCAAATGATGCAGCACATTCATCGGTCCAATGGTACTCCTGGTTTTCTTTTAATAGTTATTCCAAGGGGTAAGTCATGTCAGAGTAGTGCCAAATGATTTTTCTATAATATCCTATATGTTCAAGCAATACTATTACTTGTTAAGGATTCACTAGTGGTTTCAAGTCAAGAATGATTTTAATTTTTGCATAGTCTACTTTAATGCCTTCCTTACACACTAAATGTCCCAATAGGACTCCTATTGGAGTTGAAAATATGCACTTCTTGATATTTAGGGATAATTGGATTTGTTGACATATTTATAACATAAGTTTTATTGATTTACAAATATTTTTCAGAATAGATTAAATTTTCCAGTCGTCGAAATATACAACCATTGTTTTGTAGATGTATTCCTGGAATGATTTGACGACAATTATTGAAAATAAAGATGGGGCGTTTTTCAATCCAAATGGCATGAATTTATATGTGAATGATACAAATTCACATACAAAGGTAGTATTCTTTTGGTCTTCTTTAGCAACAGGCATTTGATTATACCACAAAAATGCGTATGTAAACGAATAACAATTGTGTCCCGTGACTTCATTAAGAATTTTATTTGCAAAAGGAGTCAGAAATGAGTTTTTAAGCGTTACTTTGTTAAGTTCCTGAAAGTCAACACATATCCATAGTCGTGTCAGGTGGCGTTTCTTGGGTTTGACCACCATTGGGATTTTCCATTCCGATTAATCAATAGGGAAAATGATTCTAGCTGCAAGCATGTTGTCGATTTATTTCTTCACTATTTACTTATGTTTGTGTGAGAGTTTGTATGGTATTTTCTTATTGGTTTTGCATTGGGTTTGATGTCAATTTCCATTTATCCCATTTCCTAAACAAGTCCCTTTAAATCATTGTAATCTCGAGCAAAAACATCCTGAAATTATTTCAATAGGTTGACGATTTCTGTAGTTTGTTCTTGATTCCCGTAGCCACCTATTTTTCCCATTTTAAGTCTATCATCATTGGATATATCTTCTTCTTTTGTCTTAGCTTTCACGTCCATCCATTTTGGTGCTTTTCTTTCATTGATTTTTCGATTACCTTCTTTGAATTGTCAAAATGCTAGTAGAAAGTCTTCCACTATCAATCTTTCAGGTTCCTCTTTCTTTGATGTTTGAATTTTGAAAATTGATCTCATTGGTTTTTAAGTGTTTGGGTGTTATAATTTCCATTGGAAAATTTTCCTTTTGTTTTTTTTTGTTTCTTTATGAAGTCATGTCGAAGTTTGGATTTAAGTTGACCTGATGTTGTTACATGTAACATTATGTCGGATAAGTCAGTCCTCTGTTGGTATTTTATTGTTTGTGGGTTGTAAATTTTTTTTTACCTGTTTAGTTGCTTCGATCAATAATTCATCCCAGGGCAAGAATTTGAAGTAATTGAGGAAAGTCTATTTAAGTTATTTCCATGTGAGTATTTCCCTTTTTGCTTCCTCCATTTTATACCATTGATTTGGTAGATCGTCTACTTTGTTTGGGAATAAGTGAGGCCAAAATCATTCATCTTTGTTGCCTAGTTGTCTCCATTCTTTTTCACATATGTCAATATTTTTCTCAGGGTCTTGTCCTTGTGTGAATATTGGAATGTTTTCTCATGTTATGAGTTTCTTTCATCCGGACCTTTCGACAAAGTATGTTGATGTTGTGGTCCAATTTTTCAATCTCGACTGATGCATATCCCACCATCGTGTGGCTTAACCTATGGATGTTTTGACCAGACTCTGAAGTCGGCCTTGTTCACCTATGGTTTTTTGAGACTTCTTAGACATGAGACAATGGAGATTATTTCTCTTTGTATCTTATTAGTGCTCTACTTGATGAGTCATATTTTATTGGTGTCAGAGTTGGATGTTATCTGATTTTTTTCTCAAATATTTTTGGAATTGTAGTAATAGAGAAGCATTGCATGCTTTTTTTAGGAATAACTTGGATTGTCTAGCATTATTGTGATTGTCACTCATAGTTTTCTAGTTTTTAATCATAAAGATCAATGTCTGAGTTATATCCAACTGATTTAGGGTTTCCAAGATGCATTTCTCCTTGCGCATTAGGTTTAGTACAATCTTCATCGCTATTTATTTGATATAGTTGTCGAATGTCAACATCATTGTTGATTGGTTCTATATAAGGTTCTCCTTGTGATGGGTGAATTGGTATGATAATTTTTTCCCATTTCCTTTGAGTTTAATTCTTTCTTTGTCAAGCGATATTGATGCATTCATTTTTCTTCCCCATGGTCAACCAACTAGAGTAGGGAAGGAACTAGATACTTCCTTGGGGTTGATGATTTCGAAGTCAACTTTAGTTGCAATAACTTTGATGGTCGTGTTGACATTTTTCCATACCTGATTGGTTCAATTAGTCCTCGGTCAACTAATTTTAGGTATGTTCCTGATTCATGTAATCATGGTTTTGCCAATTTGTTCCCATGTGTCCCGAGTCATGATATTTACCTGCAATACGAAGTCAAGAATGTCTTAGTCTCGACAATAGAACCAATTTTTTAATAAAACAGATTGCGTAGTTACCAATGATACATATTACATATTCATACAAGAAATGATATAGAAAAGATACACTGAATGATGGATAGAACACATGAAGGGTTCATTACATTCAACCGAACTGATTCTTTATCCAGCTCTCCACCCTATTTATACGATTTAGAAGAGGTTACATAAATACATGTAGGTTCAACTAACCGAAAAGACCTATGAGGTCAAAATAATCTATTGTTATATTTTACAATTAGTCGACTAGAGGACCTAGTCGGCTAGCCAACTTAGGTTCCTCCAACAAACATCATAAACAACTGCATGAGAATGATGGAACACCATCATCATTATATGAATTAACACTATGGTGGGAACTCTGGTAGATTGAATAGTTCTTTTATGACTTACTAATCCTTTTGTAACAACAAATCCTAGTCAGACATACCAATCTACCTGAGGACCAAACACGCCTTGTTTGATTTACTAATCGTTTCATACAAACCAAGCTTAGTCAGACATACCAATCCCCCTAGGATAGAGTAGGACTTATAAAAACCCACATACCAATCCCATTGGGATATTTTCAGGTTGGCATACCAATCCTAGACTAAGTTGCCAGAACACTACTATAGGAAACCACATCATTGTTAGGATATTTAGACCCTTAGGAGATAGTTAAGATCAACTTGTGTAATATATCCGTTAGGTAAAGTGTGTTTCTTTAGTATGCATTAGTATGCATTTGCAAATATTCTAATCTGACAGTCATGATATGCTCTAGACATAGAGTGATCTGATGGTTCAACTTCTCTTAGATCATACCTACCATTGATCCATGGCTTAACACCCGATTGGTCCATGATCTCTATTTAAAGAGCATGGAGGGTCCTTCGCTAGTTGATCGATTATGAGAAGCTCATGTAACTTTCTTTCTTTTGCATAATAAATTGCTCGAAGTAGCTATTTGGCTGGGGCCATGGATTGTTTCCCTCTCGAGGGTTTTAACCACGTGACAAACATTGGTGTATTGATTTGTGATTCATCTGTGTGAAGTGGTTGCTCTAGGAGTTCAGTCTTTTGGGAGTACCTTGTGTATCCAAACATGGTATCATAGCATTTATGAAGAGCCGCTTTCGGTTTTGATCATATTTTATCAGTTTTATTATTAGATCTTTATTGTTTTAGTCTTGGACTGTTGCCTTCCCTAGCTGCATATGCTCTTTGTCGTGCACCTTGTGCAATCGTGGTGAATCAGAAACAAAAAGAGAAAGTTTTTTTCTTGTATTTTCGGCTACATATGCTCTTTGTCATGCACCTTGTGCAATCACGGAAAACCAGAAACAGTGAGAAAACTTGAAAATGTATACTTTCCAGGTAAGCTAACCAGGATCTAACCCCATTATGTGGAAAAAAAAATTTTGTTTTTGTTTTTCATTTTTTTTTGGTGATTTGCAGGAAGAAAAAAGTAAGCACGGAGAATGAGACAGAAGAGTAAAAAAACAAAATCCCCCTTCCTCTTTCTATTCTTTTACGTACCTTTTAAACTTAGCTGACTTGGTCCAAAGTTGTTTTATTCCTTAATAGGTCTTGAGTTCAAGTCTTATTAAGCTACTTTTAGTGCATGCAATTTCTATTTTCAAGTTACTTTATTGTAAAAGTGTATCTCACTTAAATAAAATAAAATAAAAAGTGAGTCATTTAAGTCTTTTAATTTATTGCCGCACTATTTAAAGTAACATTATTGTAAAAGTGAACATCACTTATTCTACAAAAGTGATTCACTTAAAAGCAACTTTATTGTAAAGTGATTGTCAAAGGTTGATCTTGGGAAGAGGGGGGTTCTTTTTTTAGTTGGTCAAGTTAATATCTGCCACGTCACTATTGGGGACATCTTCAACATTTTCTTTGATAAAGCATAACTTCATCATCCAGAATCAGTTTTCAGTGCCATTTTTTTAAACCGCATAAATCGAGCTCTTTGCATCTAGACAATTAGTTTCTGTTCTTTCAGCCATTATTTTACAATATGGATTCCCCTTGTGATATTATACTTACAAGTTCTAACTATTTCTCATGGAAATCTCATATGGAGGATGTTCTGTGAAGTAGGGGAATTTTCAGAATAACCTCAGAGAAAGAAACAGAACCCACTGATGATGATAAGAAAATTAAATGGGGAAATAGATGTGATGAAGCTTGTGGATTGATTGGGATGTCAATCTCTACTGATTTGCGATTCCACATATCTAGAATTGATGAACCTAATATGGCTTGGGAAAAGTTGGAATTTGTGTTTGGTAAACCCAATGAAATTTAGGGTCATCAACTTGAGAATGAGTTGATTTCCTTGAATCCAAATGATTTTTCATGCATTCAAGACTATTTATCTAAGTATAAAACTCTTAGACTCTTATGTGCAGAATGTAAGATTAAGAAAGAAGACAAATAATGTATTTATCATATTCTTTCCAAACTTGGACCTGCATATTCTATTTTTGTATATACATTCTACTCCATGAAAGAATCCTTGACTGCAGCTAGCTATCAAGAGCCTAGTCTTGAATCCTTTTTTGATTCCTTAATTAGAGAGAAAGATAAGCTCATTCATCTTGGAATAATTAACAATGAAGATACATCTGGGAAAGCCTTATTTTCCCAATAGAAAGAAAATTCCAAGCCTCCCAAGAAATAGAATTTTTGCAACAATAAGCCAAACAACGAGGGTCCCAATCCCTCTTAGTCAGCTCCTTCTTTAAAAAATGACAAAGGATCCAAGAAAAAAGGAAAGAAGACTGAGAGTCATTTCAATTTTTGTGGGAAAGATAATCATGATGAATGTAAGTGTTTCAAGAATATGGCAAACTTGGAAGCAGCAATGAATAAGCACCACATCATTCTAGATTCGTCTTCAGAATCTACCTTTGATGGACATGCACTTTGTGCTTCTGGTTACTCTTATACCGTATCTTCTTCTTCTACTTCAATGGAATGGCTCATTGATTCTGGAGCATCTTATCATATGGCTAAGGATCAAGCCATCTTTTCTACTATGCATGAATGTAACACTAAGCAAATATTTGTTGGTGATGATATATCTCTAAGTGTTGTAGGATCTGGAACAGTTCCAGTAGAAAATGGTTATTTCAGTGATGTACTATGTGTTCCAAAAATTTCTTACAATTTGTTATCAGTCTATCAAATTACTCATTAAGTTCAAGGTAAAACTATGAAGTTTACACCTCACCAAGTTGTAATCAAGTATTTTAAAAATACTCAAAATTTCCTTGCTAGTGGAACTATTGATGATATTACCAATTTGTACAAATTTAACAACTTTCGGTCACCACCTTTTCCTTTAGTTTTTGTTGCTCATAGTGATAACCTGAGCAAAATTTGGCATGAGCGATTTGGTCACTTAAATTATCGCTCATTGCAACAACTATGTAAATACAATATGGTGATGGGTCTTCCGATTGTATCTTGCAAGGATGGTGTTTGTTCCAGTTTTGTACTCGAAAAACATCACCGGGATAGTTTTGACAAACGTGCCTCTTGGCATGCCTCAGTTCCCTTGGAGCTTGTGCATAGTGACTTGTGTGGCCCTCTTCCATTTGCATCCTTTTTTGGTTTCAAATATTTCTTAACTTTCATTGTTGTCTACTCCAAACACACTTGGGTTTACTTCCTAAAACTTAAGAGCGAAGTATTTAACATGTTCTTGACCTACAAGGCCCTTGTTGAAAAACAATCTGGTCATCAAATTATTAAGTTAAGATATGACATTGGAGGAGAATATGTTAACAACAAGTTCACTACTTTCTGCACTGAACAAGGAATCCAACAGCAACACACTATTCCATATACACCACAACAAAATGGTGTAGCTGAAAAGAAGAACCTCACTATAAAAAAAATGGCTAACTGTATGATCCAATCTAAGGGACTAAGTCTTCAATATTGGGTTGAGGCCATAAATTGTGCAAATTACATAGTTAATCACACACCCACTAAATTTTTACAATTTATTACACCGGAAGAAGCATGGAGTAAAATTAAACTAGATGTAAGTCACTTTCGTGTGTTTGGTTGTGAAGCATGGGCTCACATTCCGGATGAAAAACGGAAAGCATTGGAGCCTAAAAGTGAAAAGTGCATATTAGTTGGATATTATGAAGATGTACAAGGTTATAGAATTCTTCAGCCCCATTCACATGATATAATCATTAGAAGAGATGTTAAATTTGATGAAAATCTCTTGGCCCGCGAGCCTAACTTGGCGGGTGTGCAATCTTTGGGCCGCGAGCCTGATTCAACGATTGTGCATTCTTCTTCTTCTTATTCTTCCAACTTCCTTAATAGGTTTCCAACTCCAGTTTTTGATAATGACAGTGAGGATGAAAATCCACCTCCGCCTACTCATGTTCCTCCAATTGCACCAGCACCAATGCTTCCTCGACGGGTCCATTTAACATGTGAAGCAGCTGGTGATCTTGCCGGTGATCCTAGAGATCAACGTCAAACACGTTCTCAGTTTCAGTAAGCCTCTTCTCTTTTGGCTCAAGTTTTCAAGAATTGTGATCCAGAAAATTTTGCAGAAGCTTCAGGAAATCCAGATTGGGATGCTACTATGGATGAAGAATATCGTTCCTTAATGGAAAACAATACTTGGGATCTTGTTCCTCTTCCAAAAGGAAGAAAACTTGTCAGATGTAAATGGGTCTACAGAACTAAGTATGCCTCAGATGAAAGTGTTGAAAGACTTAAGGCAAGGTTAGTTACCAAAGGTTTTTTCCAAGTTGAAGGGATTGACTACAATGAAACCTTTGCTCCTATCACAAAAATGAATTCCACCCCCCTTGTTCTTTCCCTTGCAGCCTTACATAGCTAGGAAGTCCATCAAATGGATGTCAATTCTACCTTTCTACATGGTGATTTACAGAAGAAAATTTACATGGAACGACCTTTTGGTTATGTTCAAGATAACTCTAGCCTTGTCTGTCTCCTTAAGAAATCCTTATATGGCCTTAAGAAAGCTCCTAGAGCTTGGTATGCCAAAATGGATAGCTTTCTCCTTGACACTAGTTTTTCTAGATGCCATTCTGACCCTAATGTCTATACCAAAAAAGTAGGAAACCATATCATCATACTTGCTCTTTATGTTGATGATCTTATCCTTACTGGTAGTGACCCTAACCTTATAACCCATGTGAAATCCAGTGTTAAGCAAAATTTTGAAATGTCAGTCTTAGGACATTTGCATTATTTTCTTGGTCTCTAAGTCTTGCAAACCAAAGAAGGAATCTTTCTTTCCTAGTCTAAGTATGCTTGTGACCTACTTTGTCACTTCCACATGGAATATTGTAAAACAACCCCTTCTCCCTTCCAGTTTGGAGTCAAACTTTCTACCACTTGTACTTCCCCTAAAGTAGGCACCACCTTGTATTGTCAGCTTGTTGGTAGTCTTTTATACTTGACTCATTCCCATCCTGACCTTTCCTTTTCTGTTGGTCATGTTTCCCGTTATATGCAAACTCTTCATGAAAGTCACTAGAAAGCAACAAAAAGAATACTTTGATATTTTTGAGGTACAATTGAGTTTGGGATTCATTACAGTATAGGGGGGACACCTTTGTTGGCTGGTTTCACTGATTCAGATTGGGTCGACGATCCAGATGATCAAAATTCTACTACAGGTTATGTTTTTAGTCTGGGATCTGGACTTGTCACTTGGGCTTGTAAGAAAGAACAAGCTCTTGCTCTTTCTTCAGCAGAAGCAGAATATCAAGCCGCAATTAATGCCAGTCAAGAAGCTTTATGGCTTCGACAGATCCTTTCAGAGTTTGGATTCGAGCAGCAGCATCCTACTCCACTTTGGTGTGACAATCAAAGTGCCATCAAGCTTGCCAAAGATCCAGTTCTACATCAACGTAGAAAACACATTGAGCTACACATGCACTTCATCAGAAATATTGTTCATGATTGTGTTCTTGAAATGCTCGATTGCCCTACAGATGATCAAGTTACAGAAATATTCACCAAGTCTCTTACAGAAGTGAAGTTTTCTAAACTTCGATCTATGTTAGGAATTCAGGAATGTGTCCTTAAGGGGGGATAGGCTCTAATGCCTCCTTCCTTATCCTAATAGTGTCACTTTTGTAAATCCTTAAATCCACTCTCAAGTTGTTCTTAAAGGGGGATGTTAGGATATTTAGACACTTAGGAGTTAGTTAAGATCAACTTGTGTAATATATCCATTAGGTAAAGTGTGTTTATTTAGTATGCATTAGTATGCATTTGTAAATATTCTAATCCGATGGTCACGATATGCTCTAGACATAAAGTGATCCAAGGGTTCAACTTCTCTTAGATCATACCTACTATTGATCCATGGCTTACCACCCGATTGGTCCATGATCTCTATTTAAAGAGCATGGAGGGTCCTTGGCTAGTTGATCGATTATGAGAATCTCATCTAACTTTCTTTCTTTTGCATAATAAATTGCTCGAAGTAGCTATTTGGTTGGGGCTATGGACTGTTTCCCTCTCGAGGGTTTTAACCACGTGACAAACATTGGTGTATTAATCTATGATTCATTTGTGTGAAGTGGTTGCTCTAGGTGTTTGGTATTTTTGGAGTACCCTGTGTACCCGAACAATTATCATCATCATCACAACTCCTCTTACAAGGGGGGTCCTTTTAGAATATACCAATCTTGTTTCAAAAGTATTCAAACTTTATATGAGACAGAGGCTTAGTCAATACATAAACAAGTTGTTCTTCATCATTCTTCTCTTATAGATGATTGCACATGATCTTTCCTAGAATTCAAATTTAGTTGCATGATTAGAAACATTTCATAATCTTCAAAACATATTCATAATGAAAAATCCTTATGCATAAAGATATATGCAACTATCTTATCCAATGATTCAACACAACATTCATTCATATACCATAACTTTCTAGATGCCTTCCATCTCTACCAAAACATTATTAAGAGCATGCACTATTCCCAACATGTCACCAAAGAGGTTCCATTCTAGATACGTAACAATGGAATGTTGTACAACACCATAGGCCACTTACCTGTCACATGCATATTAGTAATATATTGTTCATCAATTCAAATAGTCTAACATGCATACTACATTTTCTAAATATGGGAGCATAACTATGTACACAACTAAAAATATCATTTAAGAAACTACATATACTAGAAATGATAATGCAAATACTTATCTTTTTTTTTTTGGTAGACTCCATATTGATCTTTTTCTTCTTGTAGGAAATTATGGAGTCTGTGACAATGTGTTCTACTTCATGATCGGATTCTAAGGATCTGTGCCTATCTTTCTCATGATAAAAAATGTTGAGAAAGTCTTCTACACCATATATCACATAGGACTTTGTATTGGTGTTGAATCTATGTGTTCCTACAAATGAAACCCTTCTTGTTGAATGTTGAAATAGATAAGGGCATGAACTTTGTCTTCATGGTTAGAAATTTTCTAGATCAAAGTACATATTCCTCATAACTTGAGGAAACTTCCCTTTCTTTCTTGTCAATTATTAAATCACACTTGATCCCAAACTAAAATAACTTCCTGAAGTGCTCGTTCTATCTTCAACACTTCCTACCTAATATGAATCTGCATAACGGTGTAATATGATCACATTATCAAATGCATATTTAAGGACACAATCCAATGTACCCTTTAGGTACCTCATCACATGTTTTGTCACAATCATGTGACCATGTACTAGCTCAATAAATCAAATATTCAGCCTCGTGTTTGTTAAATACATCAATGAATCACTCATCTACCTGTATATTGTGGTACCCACTGTCTATGAAGTAGGATCACACAAGAATATTAAGTTATATTCCATCGGTTTATTTGTATCCTTACAATTCAACGTAACAATTCTCTTTAGAATATTGACCACTTATTTTCCTTGTCCAAGGAAAATATCCTCTATATTATTATATGCCTCTAATCCTAAGAATCATTTCAAGATTCTTGAACTCTGAGATCTACTGTAGTCACTCCCTCTGAAGCGGATCGCCATCCTCCCTCTACATCTTGTACTCTTTTCATCAAGACATTCTGAATTGGAGCGATATGCAACCTCCTCTATTTATTATATGTTGTGTATCCATTTATGTCATCTCTCAAAGTTATTGGATACCAAGATCCTCCATATCAAACTTTGTTGCAAGTTCCCCTTGAACCCATCTATGAGATTTTTTTCCTTTGTAGGTTTCCATATTCAACCTTGTAGCGAAGGTTGAGATATCCATCACTCTAAGTTATCCTTAAGCACCTCACATAACTCTATGTGTTATCCCATGGGTTCCTTCTGAGCTTGTACAAATCCTTCTATGCATATGTGGTTCTCTGTAGAGAGTCCCAAATATTGGAGGTTTCTCAATATTCCCTTCTACTTCGATTATACACCACTAAATAAGTGTGTCTTCCCACTAGAGAAACATCTCTCCATGATCGAATCTCTCTTTCTCAGAGAAACCATACAATTTTCTTTGTATTTCTCGATGCTTCCATTTGTTGCATGCTTGATCTAGTAGAACCACCTGGAAGTCACTATAGACTTCCCTATAGGTCTTGAAACCATATCCAAATATCATTCTTCATGATCAATTGGTGCTCCTCGATTATAACATCCTTCCATTTTTTCTTCTTGGGACATTCTTTCACAAAGTGTCCTTTCTGATCACAAGTGAAACATCTGAGCTATGAGAGGTCCTTCTTCTACAATATTTTATTCTTGAAAGAATGTTCTTCCTTCTTGTTCTTTCTCTTCTTGGCATGATATGTTAGGTATAGATTTCCATCTTCACCAATATTCTCTTCTCTTATTATCAATCGAGCCTCTTCTTACGTGCATTCCTCTGATAGTCTACTGAATTTGGTGAGCCTTCTTCTAGCACAAATTACTTGAATGAAAGATTCCCATGATCCTGGGATACCATTGAATTTTATCATCTCCTCTTCCACTTCTTCAACATTGTCTCCAATAGCTTCTAGTTTCTCAATCATCTAGGATAGACCATTGTGAATTAGGGTTGAATTCTTTTTGACATTTGCATCTTCACATCGTTAAGTTGAGTCCTCAAGGAAATATTCATGTTGATATTTTTTCCTTCATATAAGATATTCAACGTATCAAAGATATCCTTAGGAGTATTTAAAGAGGATACATGTGAGATCAAATGGTCTTTGATGGAGATGGAAATAATCCTCTTGACTTTGACTAAGTTCTTCTTATGCTTGGATTTGTCCTCATCTCCCTCTGGATCTACAACTTCTATTTTAACATAGTTTTCGAAGTCATGCTCTTATAGTATGAGGATCCCTCTATACTTACACATCCATAATTTATCAATTCATTCAATCTTGGTATTATTTTTCATCTTGATAGAAGTAATAACCTTAAGTGGAAATAGAGAGAATAGAACTTACAAATGAGAGTGCTTCAACTGGATGCTTTATTCAATGCTTTTCTAGAAGACTGCTTCTTGTGGACATAGGGTTTGATAGAGAAAACCTAATTTTTTTTAACTTTGGTGAATTCCAAATCTGATTGGATAGAAATATTCACCTCCTGAAGGTGAGTTGAGTAGTATACTCCTTTTCCAAAATCTATGGACAGAACTACGAAATATTTGATGTCCTAGTTTTCTTTGCAGTAGTGTTAGGTAAAAAATTGGAAATCCAAAGAAATAGAAACTGTATACATAGAAATATGCACCCTCCTAGGGGGGATTTATATGGTCATCCTTTTTGTACTGATCTATTGTGGTAAGTTATCGGATTAGAAATCCCCAGTCTCTTCAATTTCTTGTACTAAATTGTTCGGTCTTAATTCTGATGTATATCAAAACTTTGTACACCTAAAGGTATTAAAATTTTCCCTTATGTATTATGATATGTCTTCTATCCAACCCCATAGGCTAGAAAAATATTGGATTCACGAATTATAAGTTATGCTAAGTTTCCCAAGGTGACATGTGTATGGATTGGTTTAGTATAGATAAATTTTATGGACTGCCACGTGTCACTGTTTCAACTTCAAGTTTTAATACTCACACCAAAAAAACTAAATTCCATTCCATTTGTAGAACATCTTACGAAATTTGATTTGGATATTCCTATCCAGATATATAGAATTTCTCCCTGGGTCACATGTTTAATACTAAATTCTAGAAGAGGTTGGAACGCTATTTTGTAAGGATCATATATCCTAAAAAGTACAAATAACGTGAAGATGAAACTCACACACAAGGTACATCAAAATTTAATCTTTGGTATGTCCTAGTATTAGCTTGTGGACCTTCTTCAAAATCAATTTGTAGAGAAAATTCCAAGATGGATATATTTTTCCTTCTAGGGATTCAAGCATGAAGTCCTAATCTCTAACAGTTGTAGTAGTAGTAGTGCTTCGACTACACAAATACTTATTTTAGAGTGTATCTAATACCATGTTAGAATTTTAATGGTGATACAATATATTAAAACATTTAGCATCATAACATCATAACCATATGAAATAGGATCACTGAAAGAAAGACAAACACAATAATAGAAAAGAACATAGAGATTTATCTTGGGAAACCCTTATGGGGGAGAAAACTCCAAAAAAATTCCTCAATATAGAATTCAACCAAGTACATTGTAATACCCAAAGAACAAGACTAGGAAATTCCTCTCCCCATTAGAATCCTTCTCTCTCTCTCTCTTTCTCTCTCTCTCTCTCTCTCTCTCTCTCTCTCTCTCTCTCTCTCTCTCTCTCTCTCTCCAACAAATGCTTGATTGTGAAGTGAGTAAAAATGAGGGAGGTGCCTCACTTATTTATACTCATTAAGTGAGAGACTCAATTACCTAACTAGGTTGGACTAGATCTCTAATTAGGGTCGACCTACCTAGGAAGACTTAAAGTAACACTTATAAAATACCTTTTTGGGTACTATTGTCTTGAATTATAATGAAGGTTTTACCTCATGAATTTTACATGACCAATTACATCAAGGACATCTCCCAAAGGAGGAATAATAATAATATAATAAAAGTACAATAGAATATGTTATGAGGTTACATTTATTTAAAAAATACAACCATATCTTGTCATTCATTGTCCAACATTAGCACTCCTAACACTCTCAATAGGGAAGGATTAATAAAAAAGAAAAAGGTAACATTGTTGATTGAATCTCATAATACACATAACTTAACTTTTGCACCTGTGGTGATGGTTCACAGGAAGGAAGGTTCATGGCGTATGTGTCTATATTATAGATAGATCAATAATATAAACATTAAATTAAGTTTTTTATTATAGCCATAGGGATCTCAAGGAGTGGAACTCCTATCTCACTCTTCGGACCCCGAGGAGGGGATATGACCATAGATGACTTGATCGATTAATATTGCACCATGGATGCTTGCTCACAAGGTGGAAAGATAGTGATCAAACATGTGATGGACCTTAATATAAGGAATATTTTATTCACCATTGAGAAAGTGGCTGGTAGAAGAGATTACCATAAAACCACAAGGTCTCACATGCTTTATTCATTGAAGTTTATGGCTCCCACTATATTCAACTAGTGTTAGGGGATTTTAGTAGGTTTATGGGATCAATTGAAAAAATGATGAAGGGGAGAGTTAAAATAGTTTGGTTATGGTTATATTGTAGTATCCTTCTTCCTTGAACGTGTCCCCTTACTTATTCCACAAGTACCTCTCAATGATATTGAGCCATGATATCCTCGCATGTTGAGTTGGGTTGAGGTTATGGCTCAACATGATGGAGGTGGATTGACAATTACTTATGGCTCTGTGTTTTTCAGATGTCTATGTTCCCAAATCCTCATGATTAAGGATTATGCATACTCATGAACTAATTTCATAGGTTATCCAAATCTACCAATTCTCAAGGGATCTCACTAGGGTGAACTAGGTAAGAATAATTTCCTTCTTATTTTATTTTATAATATTTCATTTTTTTTGTTATACTAAGACTTCATGTTCTATTTTGCAAAAAAAGGACCATTGAAACTTCACCCATTGAGAGGTGTGGAGTAATAAGGGAGGTAGAAGTTTGGAACTTAGAGGCAAAGGTTGAGCTCCAAAAGATCGAGGAGAACCTCTAGCGATTGACCATAGATGTCCTTGAAATATCCATAGATGAATTACCCCAACGTTACCAACACCATACAACTGGCGTTACTGGTTGTTTTGGTCATCTACTTCATTGAGTGGCTTGAGTTATTATGTGGTATCATGAGAGCTAGTAGTAGTAGTGTATGTCGTATAGTATTATACTAAAGTCCTTGAGATTCATATTTTGTTGACTTGATATATTGAAAGCTATGAGCTTCAGATTGTTACATCAATACTTTTCATGTAAAACAATTTATATGCTCAATATAAAAGTGACTTTTTACTAATTAATGATGTGTTCATGATGGGGTGTTTGTACACAGATTCCTATTATAGACTGCTTATTTGTATGTTTTGTTTACACATTTTACTTATCTTAAATGAATATCTAAGAATGGGTTATGTAACAATTAAAAAAATAATTTTCTAACAAATCAACAATTACATTCATTTCCCTTGGAATATGTTGGTATCAAATAAAATCAAGTGACCTTTCAAGAAACTAAACTCTCTAGAAAAGATGACGAAGTAAAAGATTTGGAATAGTGTAGATGTGGTTCAACCGAGAAACCATAAGTTTTAAGTCTAAATAAACCACAACCTAACTCACACCATTCGACAAAGGATAAATCAATAATCCAATCATCGCATGATATTCAACTAGATTGTTAGTTGTAGGACCTAAACAGATTCCGCTTTGAGCTCTCCAAATAGTCGGTAGGGGAATAAAGTACCCATGCCACTGATGTGAGATTCAAGGTATGTTGATTGAAACCAAATTTGAATCCTATGTTATAATTTCATCATTAAGCTAGCAATACATTAGGATCTTTAACTGAGAGAATAACAAGCACATCAATAAAAGACAAGAGACAATGAACAGAGTGTTTATCCTCGGGGAAACCATAAATGGTGAAAAACCCACAACTTCTTCAGAGATAGAATCGGCACCAAAAGTAGAACCCAAAACAATAAGTAATCTCCCGATAGTAGTACCCTTCTTTCTATCTAGCCCCAGTGTCTTCTCCTTCCTCAAATATGCACTACACTTGAGTGTGTATGAGATGTGTGTTAAATAGAGAGGCCAACTCTCTATTTATACTAATTCCTGACTTAACTAAACCCTACTAGGGCCGACCTCACTAGGAGAGTCTAATAAACCTAGTGCCCCGAAACTGTGGGGACTTTAACCCTTAGCCAATAGGAGGGTTACCCACAATGACTTGACATGACTTGTTTACATTATAGATCTTCCCGATAGGAACATTGAGGCATGACATGACTCAATTACATCCTGGAATAAACATTGGGTTACAATATATAAGAAATACAAGTGAAATACATTCCAAAGTTACATATACATCAACACTCCCTCTTAACTAGGAAGGTATTCTTTCGACACAATTTTCAGCACAAGTATTCTTCTCTGTATCTTCTAGATCATCATTGAGTCCTCATCATCTTCAATTCTTCTTCATCTTCAAGTCAACTTCATCTTCAAGTCATCTTCATCGTCGGATCTGGATCATCACTGGACATCATCACTAGATCTGGATCATCACTGGACATCATCACTAGATATGGATCATCACTTGACCTGGATAATCACTGCTGGATCATCATCACTCGATCTGGATCATCAGTGGGTCATCATCATAGGTTCTATCTCTTTATTCTTCTCATCATAGGAATCTCTATAGAGCCAGCCCTTTTTCATGCTGGATGTATATCTACAGAGCCAGTCCTTTTTCATACTTGATGTATCATCACAGAGCTAGTCCTTTTTCATACTAGATGTGGAACACACACAGAGCCATTCCTTTTTCATACTGGATGAGTCTTCATAGAGCTAGTCCTTTTTCATACTAGATGTGGCACACACTCAGAGCTAGTCCTTTTTCATACTAAATGAGTCTTCACAGATAGTCCTTTTTCATACCAGATGATTCTTTAGAGAGCTAGTCCTTTTTCATAGTAGATGTGGCACACACTCAGCGCTAGTCCTTTTTCATACTAGATGAGTCTTCACAGAGGTAGTCCTTTTTCATACTAGATGTGTCTTCATAGAGCCAACCCTTTTTCATGCTGGATGTGGCATCCACACATACACCTAACAATGGAAGGAACCAATCTTCTCACCATGTCACAGCTCTTACATCCGACCATGGAAGGAACCAATCCTCTCACCATGTCAGAAAGGCACAACACTTATATCTGACCATGGAAGGAACCAATCCTCTCACCATGTCAGAATGGCTCATCACGGACTCATCACTTCCTCTTGGGAGGAATCTCGATCTAGAGAACACCAAGCTTCTCCCTGAAGTACTCAAACTTCACCTTAGACAATGGCTTAGTCAACACATCAGCTATTTGTTCGTTCATCACAACATACTGGAGCTTCACTGCTCCTCTCTGCACCATATCCCTGATATAGTGATACTTGATCTCGATATGCTCCAACTTGTCATGGAATACTGGATTCTCTGACAACTTTACACAACTCTGGTTGTCACAGTATATACAAGTAGCATCTAACTGGAGATCAAATAAATCAGACATTAGCTTCCTCATCCATACTACCTCACAACTAGTTGAACAGGCTGCGACATATTCTGCTTCAGCTATACTTAGTGCCACACAAGATTGCTTCCTGCTAAACCAAGAGATCACACCTGATCCCATATTGAAGCAACACCATGAAGTACTCTTCCTATCAATGGCACTGCCTGCCCAATCTGAATCAACATAACCCTCTAGGTTAATCCTTTGATTAGTCTTATACTTGAGCCCATAATCAACCATACCCTTTAGGTACCTCAGAATATGCTTTGCGGAAATCAAGTGAACATGTCTTAGATCTGTCAAGTATTGGCTCAAGGTTTTCACAACAAAGAAAATATCTAATCTCGTGTTCGTTAGGTACATCAAGGACGCAATCATCTGATGATACATAGTGGCATCAATCGATTCTGATGAAGCATCACTCAATAGCTTTAGATTTGATGCCATAGGTGTGGTTAATGCCTTGCAGTCCATCATCCCAAATCTCTTCAGGATCTCTACTGCATACTTCCCTTGTCCAAGGAAGATTCCATCCATAGTATGCCACACCTCCATACCTAGGAAATAATGCATCATTCCCAAGTATTTCATTTCAAACTTGGCAGCAAGCTTTATCTTCATATCAGCAACCAACCCATCCATACCTGTCATAAACAGATCATCTAAATATAGTAGAAGCATCACTGGGTTTCCATCTTCAACCTTTTAGTAAAGGTTGGAATCTACTTTACTCTTGGTAAAGCCCAAACTGGATAGAAAGTTGTCAATTTTGCTGTACCATGTCTTGTGTGCCTATTTCAAATCGTACAGGGCTTTCTTCAATTTGCACACATGAGACTCCCTGTCATGTGTCTCAAAACCGAGTGGCTGCTCCACATACACTTCCTCTTCTACTACATAATTCAAGAAAGCAGTCTTGACATCCATTTGGTGTATCTTCCATTTCATCACTTCAACCAGAGCAAGTACCGATCTGATGGAAGTGTATCTGGCTACAGGTGCAAAGGTTTCTTCATAGTCTATTCCTTCTTTCTGTGAGAAACCACGAGCAACAAATCTTGCTTTATATTTTTCTATGCTACCGTCTGCAACATGCTTAATCTTGTAGATCCATTTGGAAGTTACAACTGACTTCCCTTCTGGTCTTCAGACAACATCCCAAACATAATTCTTCATGATCAATTAATACTCTTCAATCATAGCATCCTTCCATTCTTTCCATTCTACCACTTCTTCATATTTGGAAGGTTCTTTATCAATGAAATCACATAGTAAAGCTACATAAATGGAACAGGATCTGGTCCTCTTTCTTTCTTTGAGATTCTCTTCTGGAACCCCATATCTTTCTGCACCTTGGATAATCTCTTGTACGCAAGTAGGTTTCCTCTTGTGAGGATTCTTCTCCTATGGTGGATCTACAGGTCTTTTTGCTTCTTCAAATTCTCGATCTTCTTCTTGATTTTCTTCGTACATGATTGTATCATGAATTCTGGGAGCTTCTGCTTCTTTAGGTTCTTCAACAGGTTTCTTTCTGGATTTGATGTAGGCTGAATCTTCGTCAAATGTTACATCCCTACTGATGTCAATATTCTTGAACCTTGGGAAGTATATTCTGTAAGCCTTTGAGCTTTCAGAGTATCCCACAAATATACCCTTCTTTCCTGAAGGATCTAATTTTGTCCTCTTCTCTTTTGGAATGTGTATGTACACTGGACAACCGAATATTCTGAGATGGCTGACTTCTGGTTTCTTTTTAGAGAATAATTCTTCAGGAGTCTTGTTCTCGAGTACTTTGTTTGGAGTACGGTTCTATACATACACTATTGTTCTGGCTGCTTCTGCCCAAAGATGCATAGGGAGATCTTGATCATGAAGCATAGCTCTTGCAGCTCCCATGATAGTTCTATTCTTCCTTTCTGCAATCCCATTCTGTTGTGGATTATAAGGGGTGGACAACTCCCTCTTAATCCCTGAGTATTTACATAGTTCCTTGAACTCATTCAAAGTGGATTCTCCGCCATTGTCTGATCGAAAATTCTTGATCTTCTTTTCAGTGTGGTTCTTGATCAAGGCTTTGAATTCCTTGAACTTGCTGAATTCTTCATCTTTGTTCTTCATGAAGTAAATCCATGTCTTCCTAGAGAATTCAGCAATAAAACAAACATAGTACACATACCCCCTTAGTGAGCTTGATGACATTGGTCTGCATACATCGAAGTGGATGATTTCCAAGATTCCTTTTGCTTTGCTTTCACTGCATGGAAATGTCTTATTTGTGTTCTTTCCTTTAACACATCCTTTGCAGACCCCTTCATGTTTTGCTTGAATTTATGGAAGACCTTCAACAGCTTTGCTTGCAAGTGGTAGTGCTATGTAATGCACATGTGCAAGCATTCTATTCCAAAGTTCATTTGGTTCTACTGAGTCATGAACCAAAGCTTGTTCTGGTTGGCCCTTCAGCTTGTATAGACCTCCTTCTTGTTCCCCAATCACTATTGCATCGTTAAAAGTCTTTCCTTTTCGCCACATAAGAACGTGGCCATCTACAAAAGCAACCCTCATTCCTTTTGCATCCAATGTATATATGGAGAGGAGGTTCTTCTTTAGTCCTAGAACAAATAATACATTCTTCATCTTCATAGACTCTTTAGAGTCTAGTATATAGGAGGATTCACCACTACCTTTTATTGGATACTGGTAGTCATTCCCAAGTTTCACCTTGAGAGGTGACTCATGTTCAGATAGAATCACAAATTATTCTTTGAATCTCGTCATATGCTTGGAAGCACCATTGTCTATGAGACAATCATTGATTCCATGTGCAATAATTCCCGTAAGAGTGGAGATCAGCACATATTCTTCATCACTTGAAGAATCAATTTCTTGTCTGATTCTCTTTGTGGAAGGTTCATCATCTTCTGCAGCATGAGCATGATGTCTTTTCTTATTTTCCTTCTTATTCTTTAAGTTCCCTTTATTAGGGTAGAATCTGGATATGTGACCTTTCTCATCACATGTGTAACATCTAATGGTAGACAGATCTCTTTTAGGGTGTGATATCTTACCTTTGGAGTGATGATGGTTCCTTCTAGTTTTCTTGGAGTGAACTGTGAGAGCTTGATCTTCATTTCCCATATTCGCTTCTTGAGCTGCTATCCGAGCTTCTTCTTGAGAGCATTCTTCCCATAGTCTGCTGAACTTGACTAACTTCTTTCTGGCATAGATCCCTTGAATGAAATAGTTCCATGATCTAGGGAGAACATTCAAGGTGGTCATCACAATCTCTGCATTTTCCACTTCTTCATCTACTGGTTCTAGCTATTCCTTGATCTGAGATACCCTTGTAAAGTCAGACTAAATATTCTCAACATTCTGGATCTTTACATTCTTCAATTGGTTTCTTAGAGTCATCTTCCTATTTATGCTCTTCCCTTCAAACAATTTGGTTAGGGCATCAAACATAGCTTTAGGTGTCTTGAGGGAGGACACCTGTGGTATGAGGTGATCCTTGATAGAATCAACAATGATTCTCTTTTCCATAACCAACTTCTTCTTATGTAAGGACTTAGCCTCATCTCCCTATGGAACTGGAACCTCCTCATTGACATAGGAGTCCAACTCATTTTCTTCCAGGACTAGGGAGATCCTATACTTCCAGGCTCAGAAGTTATCAGCTCCCTCAATATTTTCATCAATCTTGGTATGATGAGACATCTTAAACTGAGAACCTCAAACATAAATACAAAATATTTAGATCTTACCAGGTCAAGATGTCGGATCTAGATTTGGAGCTGAAATCCTGCAGTGCTGGTTCAATAGAAAATTAGGGTTTTGCTTTTCTGAAGTTATGTCCAACCAAATGCTTTGAATTTGATCCCTAAATTTGATTTTGAGGAGGATATCAATCCAGGCCTGGGCTCACTGAAAAATTCCTCTTCTGTGAAAAGCCCTAATTTTTGGCAGCAGTGTCGGGTCCAAAACTGAAAAACCTCATAATTGGATTCTGCTTCGACAGAAAGATGTGCCCTAAGGATGAGAGTTAATCCAACTTTCTTTTTCTAAAAATCTATAGAGTAATATCCACTAACTAGGAATCCCTAGTTCCCGGAGCTGCACAATGTCTTCTTCTTAGGTTAGCTTTGATGCCATGTTAGAATTTCATCATTAAGCTAGCAATACATTAGGATCTTTAACTGAGAGAATAACAAGCACAACAATCAAACAAAAGAGACAATGAGTACAGTTTTTATCCTTGGGGAAACCATGAATGGTCAAAACCTCGCAACTTCCTCAGAGATAGAATCAACACCAAAAGCAGAACCCAAAAAAGTAAGTGATCTCCTGATAGCAGTAGCCTTCTTTCTATCTAGCCCTAGTGTCTTCTCGTTCCTCAACTATGCACTACACTTGAGTGTGTATGAGATGTGTGTTAAATAGAGAGGCCAGCTCTCTATTTATACTAATTCCCAACTTGATTAAACCCTACTAGGGCTGACATCACTAGGAGAGTCTAATAACCCTAGTGCCCCAGAACTACGGGGACTTTAACCCTTAGCCAATAGGAGGGTTACCCACAATGACTTGAACTGATTTGTTTACATTATAGATCTTCCCGATAAGAACATCGGGGCAGGACATGACTCAAGTACATCCCAGAATAAGCATCGAGTTACAATATATAAGAAATACAAGTGAAATATATTCCAAAGTTACATATACATCAACATCCTAAATATAAGGTCATCTATAGATTCAATTATGACATTATATAAGAAATCATGACTAGGATGAGGTCCTAAACACCAAATAACAAAAAGTTCAAACCACTCCAAAACACACTCTCTTAACAAAATATACACAATACAAATGAAAAATTCTCTAAGCATAGTACCTTTAAGGTAAATATCATTTTTGGGCTCACCTAAAGGTATTCAATCATAATGAATCAATTCATAGGCTCCTATTTTCCAAAACATGACTAACAATGTAAGGGTTGTGCCACATAGACTCGAGTTTTTCGCCTCCTAATTTATTATGTTCTTTTCTCATAGGTTAGAACCAAATCAAATTCATTAAAGAAACGAGGTTGAATAGATCTATCATATTGAGCCTTGATTCATATTTTATGTACCTCATTGGCAAGGGAGACATATCGATGAGTTTCATCAAGCTTAATAAAATATAATAAGAGTGCTTCCTCTGTGGTGGTGTTACATAGGAGTTCAACAATGAGTTTTAGGGATGGGATATCACATTTGATAGGTATGGTTTCTTCCAGTCCATACACCATTTGAAATGGTGCAAAACCATTTGATTTTTTTATTATGTTCTGGTAAGCCCATAATGACGAAAATAACTTTAGGTTCCAACAAGATTTATCTGTCCCTATCATTTGTTGGAGCATAGTTTTCAATTTTTTTTTACTCCCTTGACTTAGGCATTGTCATGAGGGTAGTAGGGCGTCGATTTATCATGACGGAAACCTAGTTTATCACGTAAATTTGACATCATCTGGTTCCTAAAATTAGAACCATGATTGGTAATGATGGAGTAAGGAACCCCAAACCTAGCAATAATGTTATTAAACAAAAATAGAGAGGAAAGTTTTCCATTCTCAACATATGTAGGAATATCCTTATGCCATTTAGTAAAATAATCAATGGCGACAATAATATAACCATGAACCTTGACTGAGGTAGGGTTACAATGCATAAAATCGATACCCCATTTATAAAAAATACCAACAACGATGATGGGATGTAACTGAGCAAGATGGGTGCGCTTTTTTGATTGAAAAAAGTCATCATGGTAGGAATTTGTTGATGGCCTTGATACAATATTTAAAAATAGAGGGACAAAAATACCTAGTGCACCAGAGTTGTATCCATCCCATAAAATATGACCACCACATGCTCCAAAGTACACATGTTCAGCTTCTTCATGAGTTAAATAGCATCGCAATATAGAATCAATTCCACGATGATATAAAGTATCATTAATGATAAGATAATATTTGGCATGGTGACAAATATGATGATGCTCATCATGAGACAAATCAGGATGAAAACGTTGTGTTTGGAGATATAATATACCAAGGGTTAGATGTACTAATTAGGACCAAATATTAATTTGGAAATGAATCAATGCGTTGCGATTCCTTGGTCGTATGGGGAAGTTCACACATCAACTCAACAAAAACCAAATATTTTTTCAAACTAGATTTGGAAAACTCTAGGTCAAATTCCTACAAAATAACAATCCGGCAGGAATACTCCCCCCCTAATACTTGACGAGTTAAATCGTAGTACATGGGATTCATGTCTACGAGAACAATCATTGTGTGGAGAAAAATGTAATTACGAAATATTTGGATTGCGATGATCGTAGCCAAAGCTAACTTCTCTAGATGTGAATATCACATTTCAGAATCAAGAAGACTCTTACCTAGGTAATATATCACATAATATTGATCATTATTGTCATCCTGTACCAATACCATTCCAACAGTAGTAATGGATGCAGTGATATAAAGGAAATAATCCTTTGTATAGTCAGGAGGTTGTAATATAGGTAGATGCATAATAACATTTTTGAGATTAGCAAAGAAGCATTGTGTGAGGTCATCCCAAGGAAAAAACATTCCTTTTTTAATTAATCACATGAAACCATGTCTTTTCTTTGCATAGTTACACAAAAAATGACGCAAGATTTTTTCCTTCCCTTGCAAAATTTGAAGTTTTTATGTTTGTCGGCGGTGGTAGGGCCAATATAGCCTCTATTTTTAATGGGTTGATTCATATGCCATCTTTAGAGACAATGAACCCAAGCAGTCATCTAGTTGCAACACAAAAAACACATTTGTGTGGATTTAATCAAATGTTATAGTGGTGACATCTAGGACAAATAGCTCTTAGATGCTCGATATGGTGTTCTCAATGTTGCAAATGAGTAGGAAAATCAATGAGATAAGGTTCCACTATATGTTTAATATCATGGAAAGCATAAGACATTACGTGTTGAAAAGTATATGGAACAGTTTTGAGACCAAAAGGTAATTTTTTGTAAGAAAAGGTTCCCCATGGGAATATAAAGGTCATTTATCTTGATTAGAAGGGAGTATCTCAATTCGATTATAGCCAGAAAAACCATCCATAAATGAAAAAATGATAATTCCAGTACAGTTATTGATGATTATCAATATATGGGTGGGATAGTTATCCTTTGGACAAGTTCGATTGAGATCCCAAAAATTGATACAAACCCTAATTTTCCTCTACTTTTTAGTTATAGGAACAATATTAGAAGCTCATTTTGTAAAAGATGGTGTAGGATAAATGAACCCAAATTTAAAAAGTTTTTCAACTTTTTCTTTAATGGTTGCAACTTTGTTTGAATGAACATGACAGATTTTTTTTCAAACTAGCTTGGTGTCAGGGTATGTTTAATTTCTTGAATGATGATCGAAGGATCAATACCTGGAATTTCTTCATAACTCTAGGTGAAAACATCACATAACTCTTTAAATAAGGTTGTATAAGTTTCTATTTTTGAAGGAGAATAATTTTGGACCAAATGTATGTTATCAATGATTATACCTAGTTTCATTGACATGTCAATTGGAGTAGTCTTCTAATATTACTCAAATTTACTTCAGATGCAACACCCTATGTGAGTATAGATGATTAAGGATAACCAACAATATCAGATGAAACAAAATATTCATAGTTGGTTTCTACCAAATGGGGATTCGAAAGAAAAGAAGACCCATGATGGACATATTTCCATGGTAAATCATCTAAGGACATAACCTTCATTATAGATTCATCAAATGGAAAGAGTTCTAGAAGAGAGGCCAAATAAGGTGGAGGAGAATCTAACCAATATGGTATGTGGTAAATGTATGATGCTACTAAAAGGTGATGATTAGGGTTATAGTCATCAGACGTGGATTGGGTTGCATGATAAACAACTTCAAATGGAATTAGGGACATTGAATCATCCATCATTTTCCCTTTTAATAGATTGTTATCTCTTGTAGAGATCATGTTAATGGAAGCAACCTACGAAGGAGGAGTGGGACTTGATAATGGAAATAGGGCCCATGAGTGAAGAATATTTGAGAATTCCTACCTATACATTTTGATATTGTGGGACATAAGGCCCTAAAACTGGAACATTATTCATAGAATTGGATTTGAAATCAGGAGAGAAAAAATTTAATTGATCGTTGGTAATAATCCTTCCTTGGTATGAAAACTGAACTGAACAAAAAATAGAGGATGCAATTGTGTGCATAGCGTAAAACCAGTTCCTTCCTAATAAAATATTATAATTTAACGGTGCATCAACAACTTTGACTTGAACAGAAATGAATCCCCCCAACTGTATAGACAGTGATGATAATAATCCATAAGGTTGAAATCCACAACCATTAAATAATTTCAAGGTGGTTAGGGAATGATTGACTTTAGAAAAAAAATGTCTCTCCAACAGTACAGAAACATGACAAAAGTAGAGTCACCTTTGTCCAAAATGGTATGATGGATCTTTTTCCCACTAAATTTAGTAGTTATATGAAAGGAAAGTTGGTGAGAAATCCCTGACTTAAAATCATACAGATTAAAAGTAATGCCATTAGAATTTTTTGGATCCATAGCTCCAAGTACCGACGACAAATTTTTTCGTTTTGTTAGACAAGTTTGGAGTACTTTAGGAGTGGACATAGTGCAGGGTGCTTGAGCTAAAAATTCAAGAATGTCGTAATATTGGGTAGCAGGTGCATTAGGATTAAAAATTGACTTTCAAATAACACTCTTTGGTGAATGTAATACTATGTCAAAAATGATTTTTTCAATTTGAATACCATTAGTAGGAGGTGGAGTGGAAGGGGAAGGTTTATCTAGAGGAAGGAATTCACTCTTTTCTCTGCTGGTAGGTCACAAATTTGTGATCAATTTTTCATGTGAATCATTTTACTAGAAAAAATTTGAACTTCTTAAGTAGAAGAATAAGATGGTCCATGCAAGGATTCATGATCAATCAATTGTTGTTGTGTAGGGAAAGGATCAGTTAACATTACCAGAGTGGATGTATTTTTAAGAAATTTATAAACCTCTTCATGATGAGGACATTTTTTGTAAAGTGATCACCTCCACATATAAGGCAAGGGAGCTTAGGATTTATTTTTGGTTTTGATTCAATATTTGTAGTTTGTGCTTTGGTATCTTCCTGATGATTCATGGTTATTTTGGATTTTTCTTTTACCTTTTTCTTAGTTCCCAATGATTCTATAGATTGTATTGCATATACTTCAGTGGAAACAAAAAGAGTGGAAGTAGTCATGTTATTTGTAACAGTATGAGTAGATTGTGAAATGGAAAGACTTTTTTTTTTCATTGATTTAATCATAGACTGTACTTGTACATAACCTACAATGCCATTGGCAGGGGGTTCTGTGGAAGGTCTTGAAGGATTTGTGGTGGGATGAGGAGCATTTGGAATTAGGTCATACAGATTTCCAAACTGAGAAGAAACCAATTGTAGATATTGTACATGAGTAATTTCTTGTTCTTTTGTTACATCACCTCCCATAGAGACATCTCTAGCAATTGGTGGAATGAAATATTTAGTAAACCAATCAACTAACAATTGGTCTATATTAAGAGCTTTAATTAATCTATGTTTTCGTCTCCTCTCATGAATATGATAAAAAATGTGAGTGGAGTAGACCGAAGAAGCGAAGTTAAAAGGTATGTACATGTTTCATATCTAATTGGTAATTGAAAATGTGTAAGTAATTCCATTGCTAGATAATTGAAATCACCAAAAGAATGTCGTGGAAGTTCAATATACCATTTGGAAGCTGTCCAAGAAAGAGTTTGTTGGAAAATCCTCAAATGTATGGAATCATCCATCAAAGAGTTTGAATAACACCAAATATGGAAAGTCATAACATGATTTTTTGGGTCTTCGCCCTACTTGTCATTAGATTTAGTTATATTGGACGGTAATTTAGCCGATATAGATGGAAAAAAAGGATCATGCATAATGGGATCATTAATGAGTTTGGACAAGTCAGGAAAATATAAGATTGCTAAAAAGGGAAGCTGCACATTTGGTTGCAGGTAATTATAATATTGATAAGGTATAGGAATACCGGTAGGGCCATAAACCGGTTGTGGTTATGCATTATATCCATACTGACCTCCTGCATGCTATTGCTGGTAAACTGAAGGATTTTCAACTAACAAATAAGAAAAACCACTGGTTATTGAGGATTATAATTCACAGCAAGTTGTGACCATTGATTGGTTATAACACCCGGATAAGGGACACTAGTATATAAATTTGTCATAGGGGGATTAAGTAGTAATTGACCATATTTCCCTTTAGCTGAGTATTGTGTTCCCTTTATGGGTTTTTGTTTTGGTTGGCCCCAAATATGTGGCTACAGTTTCCCCCGTGTAGTTATTGGTTGTTGAGCATTACCACCAACTCTGCTTGGACCCATGACAGAAGGAATTGCACCTGATATATTATACAAAGTAGGTGTATATTGGAATCTTGCTAAAGGTGAAGTAAAATATAAAGAATAATGTCTAGTTACATTAGGAATATTGATAGAAGGCATAAATGAACTTCCCATTAAAGCATTAAGAGTGGATGTTTGATTAGTTTGAGAGACAACCATAGCAGTGACTTATGGAGCATAGTGAGTACTAAGACGTGTAATTGTAGGTGATGGAGGAAAATTAACATTCATGGTTTGAATAGAAGGGAGTCCAATAGAATGACCAAGAATATAACTTGGTAAAAGATAAAGAAAAGGTATTCTAGAATATGTATCAGAATGATTTTTTAACTCCATGGAAGGAAGTGGGGTAGTACTCATAGAAATAAACTCATAAATATATTGGCCTAATGTTGTACCCCATAATATTGCAGAAGGACCAAAAATGTTCACTATCGGATCTCCTAGTGGTGGCCAGTCAAAACCTGATACTGAAAGTCCTACATAAAATGTATTATGAGAAGAAGGTCGTTATACCACTATAGGTGTTGAGAGATTAGTTATTGGGACATTCCAAGGAGGAGAAAATTATCCCCAAGCTTCAGTGATAGGTAATCCTTCTTGTTTTGGTGGAGTTCTCGTTTTAACATCAGAAGTCATATCCATTTCTTGTTCCATGTTTTGGCGGGTTTTATGGTCTTGTGGATATTTAGGAAATAATCCTTGTATACAATGAGATTATATTAAAGGTTGGTATGCAAAAATGTTAGACCAAGACTCTCTATATTAAAATTACTAACTATATACACAAAAAGAAAGTGCTAATATATAATAGCAACAAGAAAACATGTGCTAGGTGGGATGTATAGACTTGATCCTCATAAGAGTGTCAAGTCACCGTAACTCATGATATACTGCAGGTTCCAACAGTAATACATGGCAAGGATGATTGGGACCGTACCCTTGAATGTATACCCAAGTACCTAGATAGTACGTGCGTGGTATATCCACAAGTGTTGTTCTCGGTGTATTGCTTCAACAATATGGGCGATAGGTTACTCAGTTGAGATCCTAATGGTGTCTCCCTATATATGCAAGGTATGTGGGAGCTCAAATCTGTAGTACTTTCTAATGCACAATCGTTCATAATAGGCCTTACTATATACCATCAAGTACATGAAAGTACATATATATATACCACAAGAGTACATGAAAAGTATTTTGATACACTATTTGGTACGTGGAAGAACCACACAGTCCCCAGGATGCAATGCAACAAAATACTGACAACTCCTATGTTTAAAGACATTGAAACACGCCTCTAACCTAACACACAATCTTGCTAAGAGTTCTAACCTAACTAGTGCTTTATTTTATCTTTTTTATGGTTAGGTGGACACAATGATGTGAATACTCAACCCATAAACCATGCGAAGATGAAGTGCACATCTTTCCTTTATCTTTCAACATATTCCCTATTTAAGAGGAGAGTAAGAATTTATTTTCCCAAAAACACAATCAAAATCAAATCCTTCAAAATTTGAGACCAAGATACAAACACATCAACTCTTTACACTTCACTAGTGACATATTTCTAATAGGATAAAAGAAAAACTAACTAGTGTTATTAAAGTTACAATTTCCAAATATATAAAAAGATCAAAATATAACTTTTTATTTATTTTGTAAATTTGAAAATCACATACAAAGTAAAACTAATGAATCAAAGTTAATTTTCTTTTTGAATTTTTTTTTGGAAATAAGAGGAAACACAAAAAAAATTCTTCCAATAAATATATATAGATAAATAAATCATTGTATTTTTATGTTTTTGTGAATACTTATAGTAAAAAAATATCTATAAATACACACAATGAACCCAAGAAAAATATTTCAAACCCACAATATCAAATTCATGAAAATTTGCACAAATTCAATCCTTTCATCTAAAATATCTGAAAAGATGCAATCGTATCCAAGATACAGACAATAAGACACAATGCATCTATCAAAACCAAAATTCAATAGCAAAACCAATAGCTGAGTAAATCGTCAATGAGCACTTACCTCAACACAACTTGTCGATTTGCACTAGTGCGTCATCCCCTTTGTCGACGCTTCCTGTACAATAGAAAATGACGTCATCAATGCCTTTTACATATATTCAATGAGAAACATTGGCGCTTTATTAATATAAAAAAGGAGAGTTATAGAACCAAACACATTGACAAAGCAAAGCCTAGGTGCGTTTGGAGCAAATAGGAATTGAAAAGACAAAAATTACCCAAAAAATCAACTAACAATGAATAAGTTGAAATTTCTAGGATCACTGAATGACCTTGAGAATTAAATTACAACAGAAACAAGGTGAATTAAACACTCTTGAGAGAACAAAAGGAAACTAAAAATTATAATGAAAACAACCCAAAGACTATGATTATCCCCAGTGGAGTCACCATTTTTGTTACTGAAAAAAATCAATCAATGGGGACAAAGATTTTCTCCCTAGTCTAAATGGTTTAGATCTAGAACAAAAGATAATAGTAATTAAAAACTTTCCCTATATTTATTAAATCAATTGAGTATAAATAATATGTATCTGTTTCGAGGAATTCTGCAACCGATGCAGACATCGCTTGTTCCTCTACCCTGTATGATGCAAGTGTAGAACAAAAGAAACAAAACAACATATACTTTCCCTAGATAATCAATTTAATCAACATGAAGCTAAAATCATACCTCAGATCTGATTGTTCTTTGTCCTTATTCCAAAGTCATTTTTTCAATATTCAGTATATGCAAAAGAGATCAAAAGACAAAAACACAAGATGAGAGTATCCCAACAAATTAATCATTTATGTTAGTGATCAATGAGTCTAACAAGATTTAACTGATATTAATGCACATTAAATACGGGAAAGGGGAACACTTTTTTATTAATAATAAAAGAGATTAAAGTTACAACCATAAATCCTTGATGTTGCTATATTCATCCTCTACAACAGATCTACAATCCTTCACACTTACAACAATATCTTCACACATAATCTCACTCTATCTTTCCTCTAAACTAGATCTCAGTCAAATAGCATAAGGGTGATTTCTTTGGCCTCCTCTCACTCACTCCATGAAGGCTTCATTTATAGGCCAAAAATGATGACATTCACTTGGGGAATGGATAGGAGGTGATCCCAATAGGTGAGGAAGGGGAATTCCACCTCTCCCTAGCTAGTAGGAACCAATTCCATGGAGGATTTCGTAAGGAAGCTTCTAGATCTTATTTTTTTCATTTTTTAGGTCGAACGATGCACTTGGATGAAGGTGAAACTATGCCAACACTTTTTACTCACAAAGGAAAGTCGTCAGAAACACCTGCTTCTAACAGACAAACAAGAGATGGTGCATTTGTCTTCACTGGACAGGGCACCAAAAACTCTCTGTCATAACTAACAAACAACCCTGGTCATCCTAGGGTTGGAAAAAAGTCACCAAAGGAATCTTAGGCTATGCTTTCTGAAGGGTCATTATTGGTGTATTTTTTAGGTGAAACAGAATTCCGCCAAAAGTATGAGGCTAGAAGGAAGTGATAGATGAAATACTTTGCTATACATCAATCCAGTATCAGAGGCAACAAGAGATGATATTCACAATAGACATAAGAACAATAACTAACTTGTCTGACCCAACCATGGCTGCAAACCAATACAGTGGAGATTCATGTTGATGACCATGTCATGGATACCAATAATATACTATAGAACATGATCAAATGACATAGAGAGCGGGCAATGGCTATGGAACATACAAATTAGGTCCATGTTATCTGAACCCAGTATGGACATAGCCACCAAACATACAATGTGGATACATGTCATGACTCAAAATAATATTCCATCGCAACCTGAGGATAGGAAATTATGCTAATGAATCCTAACTACTCATGGTATTCATTCCAATCCCCAACCGATACGATTATAACCATGTGAATAAATGTCTTGACATCGGACATGGAGAAAACCATTTGATTACCAGTCGTTGATGTAAGCTGTTAAAAAATGTGAGGGAAATCACTATTAATGTCAATGATTCCCAAGGTATCTCAGTAAATTTTCCCAAGTGTGATTATATGTTTTGAAGTAGAACACTTGATAGAATCTTTCAATTAGAGGTCATTGATGAAAACCTACTGTTGAAATCGAGGAAACCTGCCATTCAGGAATGCATGCTTCAAGGTAATTGACTAGGTTTCTAAGTCTAATTCTTGGATGATATACTGAAGTTGACAGAAATAGACTTGTCGAAGGAGGTCCATGATGTTTCCCCCATCATCAACACGAAACATGGAACAAAATGTGATTTTTTAAGTGATGAGACAACCATGAAACTAACTCAGACATGACCGACTTGGTAAGAAGGTAAAGTGATGAGTTGAATTTCGAAAGAGACATCCTTTAAACAATTTGTGACACAACACGTAACTTGGAAGCATTGAATTTACGAGACTGAAACCAAGTGGAATGCAAGGAATATGATGAAGCATTCTTTGAATGGGCTCAAAGGAGTTAGGTGACTCACAAAAGTGGATTGATTCGGAGACAAGATGAATACCCAAATGTTTTGATATGAAAATGCAGACAAGTGTTGTGTTCAAAGGTGTACTGTAAACTGCCATAAATACAAATGAAAAACATTACCCTTTCCCTTAATTACCCCATATTGAAGTATGAGTTCCTCTTTTCATTTTAACGAGTTCAAAGCGGGTAACAAACACTCGTTGTAGCTCATCAAGCGATGAGTCCATTCTCACATGTTTTACGAACCTAATAAAGGAGGGGTTCATTCCTAGATAGGGTTCTTCATCGTTTACTTTCATGAGTTTGATCAAAGTGAACTCAGTATCGTTCATATTTAGAGAGTCTGAACGAAGACACAAGGACACTCCAAAAGATTCTTTTTTGTAAATTTAGTCCCTAAGGCCTGAAAAAGTATAAAATAATTACTCAAAGAAATATTCTCTCTGATATCAACTAGAGTGTTCCTTTTTTGTAAATATCCCTAATTGATCCAAAAAAGAGATAATCTACCATCAACTAGTCTACCGTTTTGATACTTTTACAAGCATGAATGTAACAAGTTCACTTGGAAATCTTTTTTTGTTTTTAAGGAGACTGAAAAGAGCTTAAATATAACTCCGTAATAGGTTCTTTTTTTCATAAGCCAGTTTTACGAGTCTAAAAAAGAAGCAAAAGTGGACTTGACACTCTTTTACTGGTCATTTAACGAGCATGTGAAAAGTGTAAAAGACGCTCGATACTTTTTCATTTCCACTCTAAGCATGAAAAAGATAAAAATAGCTTAAATCATAGCCACGAGCTGTATAGATTTGACTTGGAAGCTTAAAAAACATATTAGAACCATTTTGACCATTTCCACAATAAAACTATAGTAAACAAATAATAAAACCCATAATATTAAAGTAATTTGGGAATTAAAACAATTTTTAATTAAATAATAATAAAAAAGTCCAAAATTACTATAAATAGAAGCTAATAGTAAAACGTTTTTACCATTTGGAGAAAGAGGAGTTGGAGAAAAATGAGATTTTTTTTTTTTTGTTGATTCTGGGTGCTACGATCCGCCATTTCTCGAACCACTTGGAACAAGTAAATTCTAAGGCCCTTCCCTTTCGTTTCCATGGAAACATTTTTTTTACCAACAATCAGGGGTATTTTGGGTATTTTTCAAGCCGAAAACATGTGCGGGGCGCTATTTTTTTCCATCAAAGAGAGAGATGATGCTCTGTCGCGCTGGGACAACAACGTCGTAGGAACTCTGTCCACAACCGATAGGGGCACCTATGTGCAATCCTCTACAGTGCTAGGATAGAGGCACCATAGCTACTCTTTTTGCAACCAATAGAAGCGTTGGGTGCTATGTCTACATAGAAAAGCAACGCAATAGTTAGGGAAAATTCAAAAAACCTTAATTTCATCCATCAAAAATTTGTTTTATGCTTCTCCCACCTGTAATGCGAGTTTTAATATGCGTTCACACCATCTTGCAAGTGCAAGGAGTATTTTCACCATGTTAATATGGAAGGATCATGAGCAAGAAGTGGAGGATTTCCAGGATGTCAGTCATCCAGCCACTATAGAGGCCCTTCTAAACTGTGGGTTGCTCAAATATTTAAGGGTTCCAGGCATGAGAGTCTATGTGCGTCTCTTGGAGTATATCATCAACATGTGGGATCCTAATTAGTAGCATTTTGTGGTCATGACCAACACACTAAGCATTGATATCAAGGACATATACTTTCTGAATGGACTGTCTCGGTGAGGGAGATAAGTGGTTATATACAGCCCACGGGGTGGTGAGTTTTCCTTAGATGTTATGATCGTCAAATATTGTTAGTTAGGGACACATTTCCAATCCAAGAAGCTCCTTATCAAATTAAACAGAGAGTGGAACTTCCTTTGAGGACAAGAGTTTATACCATCGAGAAAGTTGTCGGGGATAGATCAACTCACTTAACTACAAGGGCACACATGCTATATGCCCAAGAGTGTATGCCACCTATATTTTTAAACGGGTGTGAGGGAATTCTAGTCAACCTGAAGGATCAATTGAAAAAGAGAAAACAGGGGCAACTCAAACAATTTGGCTATGGAGTTGTGATAGTGGCTTTCATCCTACAGAGGATTCCTCATATGCAACCTCAGGTGGCCATGAGAAGGCTAGATGTTGAGGATTTTAGGATTCTCATATGGGTTTATGTCATGGCCTATCATAATGGAGGGGGTTCCAAAGTAGTCCATGGATCCATCTTCTTTCACTGGTTGAGGAACCAATAACTTATGATCAAGGATTATGCCTATGAGGGTGCAAACTTCCGCGAGGATCCAGATATTCCACTACATGAGGGAGAGGAGTGGGATGAGTCAGGTAAGAAAGATGCTATCAATTGTGCTTTTAATTTTTTAATTTATTTGATTTTTATATCGTAATGCTGAGATAAGTGAAAAAAATTGTGCATACATTGGACCTACCTGTCCAGCTGGAGCATCGCCTATTGAGAGGCGGGTAGTAGTTAGATACATGGTGGTTCATCGCTCCAAGGATGACGAGGAACTCATATATATTGAGAAAAAATTACAGTGTTTGACTGTAGGAATTCCCGATGTCTCCACTATTGACCTACCTACAAACTGTAGGAGTCTCAGGACGGTTTTCTAGGCTACTCTGTAGATTGGCTCAAGATGTTATGTATATTTATATTTTGAACTATGACAATCCTAGACTTTAGGGGCTCTGACAACTTGATGTTTCAAACCATTTTTGTATCTCATCTTCATAGTTTATATATATATATATATATGAAAACAAATGTGTGTGCAAAAAATGTCATGTGTGAATGTTTTCCTACTTATGAATTTAAATACATGTTTTTTATGTTATATGAACTTTAATTATGAGCAATGTACCAATCTAGGAAAAAATTAGCCAAGGAATTTGCCACAACATTCAAATGTCTTGGAATAAGATGATACATGACTTGCTCAAAATACCTTTCTAAGAGCCTAACCCTTCAGAATGTGCGAAGGAGTAGAGGGTTCTGGATGGTGTAGCCTCGATTTAAATGTTGAACAACTAGTTCTGAATCCAGGTAAACCCTAATATCCCTTGCATCGTTAGCTAGGGATTCCATCAACAATCCAATCACTGCATGATACTGTGTGAGATTGTTGGTGGAAGGACCTAAAAAAAAACCCCTGAACTCACCAGATCACTTGTAGGAGAATACGGTACCCAAGATTCTGCAGCAAGATTTAGCATGTAACGATTAGCATCATTCGTGAATATAGTAAAAGTGTTCATCTTTACATTAAACATAGGACATACATAAGTAGGGTTTATGAAAAACACATCTTATATCACACAAAAAACCATACTTTCAAATCAAGACACACATCAATCTATAAACAGTATTTACAAAGATCCTATTCTAGATGACCTAGGCATAGTATCTTTTAAGGTAGATCTTGTTGCAGGGATCTCCCAAGGGTTTCCCATTGTAGTCTACTAACACATATGCACCTTTTTCCAAGACAAAACTGATAATGTAAGGCCCATGCCACATAGATTCAAGTTTACCTACCCCCAACTTATCATGTTTCTGGGCATAAGTCAAGACCAGATCTCCTTCATTGAAAGAGCAGGGCAGAACAAATCTGCCATATTGGGCTTTCATCTGCCATTTTTGTGCCTCATTCATGACAAGTTTCATCAAGTTATTCAAATATAGAATTTGTTCTTCATCTATGGTGGTATTAGGAAAAATTTTCACAACGAGCTTTAGAGAAGGAATTTCACATTCTATCAGGAGAGTAACCTCAATTTCGTACACCAATTGAAATGGTGTGAAACCAATAGAGGTTTTTACAATAGTCCTGTAGGCCCAAAGTGCATAAAATAGTTGTAAATTCCTATTTTTTTGGATTTCCCTACCATTCGTTGAAGCATGTATTTTAAAACTTTTTTGATCGCTTCAACCTAGCCATTAGCCTAAGGGTAGTAAGGCGTAGAGTTATCATGTCCAAACCCTAATTTTGTACTCAGTTCTGCCATCATTTTATTCTGGAAATGTGACCCATGGTTTGTCACAATAGCCCTAGGAATCCTGAACCTAGCGATGATATGGTTAAATAATAACAACAAAACTATTTTCCCATCTTTGGTGTAACTGGGCATAGCCTCAACCCATTTAGTAAAGTATTCCAGAGTCACAATAATGTAGCCATGCCCCTCGACTGAGATAGGCCTACAATGCATGAAGTCTATTCCCCATTTTGAAAAAGGGACAACCACTACAACATGATGGAGTGGAGTAGGATGGGTTCACTTGTTAGTTGTGAAAATTTGGTAGGGAAGGAATTTCTTGATAGTTTCAATACAGTCTTTGAAAATCAAAGGCTAGAATAACCTATGCGCAAGATCCTCTGGGTAATAGCCAACTCAGAGAGGTGACCTGTTGATGTATTTGTAACTTTGGAATGTATTCACTTGTATATTTTATGTATTATACCCTGATGTTCCTATCGAGAAGTATCTATAATGTAATTGAGTCATGTCATACCTCTATGTTCCTATCAGGAGAATCAATAATGTAAACAAGTCATGTAAATTCATAGAGGGTAACCCTCCTTATTGTTCAAGGGTTAAAGTCCCCGCAGTTTCAGGGAACTAGGGTTATTAGACTCTACTAGAGAAGTCGAACTTGGTAAGTTATTGTCAAGTCAGAAAGTAGTATAAATAGAGAGTGAGCCTCTATATTTATCACACAGTCATTCACACTCAATTATAGTGCACAAGTCAGAGAGAAGGAGCTAGGATAAGAGAGAGAACAACTGTCGGAGATCATCTTACTATATTTGGGTCTTACTCCTACTATTGGTGCTTATTCTATCTCTGAGGAAGTTGTGGGGTTTTCTCCTTTATGGTTTCCCCGAGGAAAATATTTGTGTTTATTGTCTCTTGTTATTGATGTGCATGTTATTCTCTCAGATAAGATCCTAAGATAATACTGTATAAATAAATAAAAATATAACATGGTATCAGAGCTAACCTGAGAAGAAGACACTGTGCAGTTGTAGAAGCTAGGGATTCTTACTTTTTGGGTCTCTCTCCACAATCCATTAGAAAAAGGAGGCTAGGATGAACCTCCATTGAAGGGAACATATTTCTGTCGAAGTAGAATCTGATTCTAAGCATTTTCATTTTTTGACCTACCACTACATCGAGAAATTAGGGCTTTTCATTGAAGAGGAATTTTTGAGTAAGCCCAGGCTAGGATTTCTATCCTCCTCAAAATAAAAGTTTAGAGACAAAAATCAAAGTTTTTGGTTTGGTAGAACTCCGGGAAATTCAAACCATGATCTACCCTAGAACCAGAAAACCATCACTGCAGAAGATCAGCTCCAGATCTGGTTTCCAGCTTCTCAAATCGGCAAGATCTAAATATTTTGTATTTCCATTTGACGTTCTCAGTTAAGATGTATCATCACACCAAGCTTGATGAAAATATTGAGGGATCTGATAAATTCTGAGATTGGAAGTATAGGATCTCCCTGGTTCTAGAAGAAAATGAGTTGGACTTTTACATCAGTGAAGAGGTTCTAGTTCCATAGGGAGATGAGGCCAAGGCCTTACAAAAAAATAAATTGGTCTTGGCTAAGAGGATTATTGCTGATTCAATAAAGATTCACCTCATACCATAGGTGTCCTCCCTAAAGACACCTAAATCAATGTTTCATGCCCTGACCAAACTGTTTGAAGGAAATAACATAAATCAGAAGATGACTTTGAGGAACCAGTTGAAGAATGTGAAGATCCAGAATGCGGAGACTATACCGTCATAATTCAAAAGGATCTCTCATATCAAATAACAACTTGAAGCAGTGGATGAAGAAGTGGAGAATGCATAGATTGTGATGACCACCTTGAATGGTCTCCCTAGATCATGGGACTCCTTCATTCAAGGGATTTATGCAAGAAAGAAGCTAGTCAAGTTTAGTAGGATGTGGTAAGAATTATCACAGGAAGAAGCTCAAATTATAGCCCAAGAAGAAAAGATGGGAAGTGAAGATCAAGATCTCATAGTACAATCCAAGAAAAGAAGAACAAACTATCACAAAAGTAAGAACTTCCACCATAAATATGACCCTATAAGATCTAACAGAAATATAAAAATGGATCTCACAAGAAGGGAAACAAAAGAAGACATCATGCTCATGCTACAGAGGATGATGAACTGTCCACGGAGAGAATCAAACAAGAAAGTGATGATTCTTCAAGTGATGAAGAATATGTTCTGATTTCCTCTCTCACAGGAACTATCACACATGGAAGCAATGATTGGATTATAGAGAGTGGGGATTCCAAAAATATGACGGGATTCAAAGAATCCTTTATGAAACTGTCTAAACATGAGTCACCTCACAAGGTGAAACTTGGGGATGACTACCAGTATCCAATAAAAGGTAGTGGTGAATCCTCCTATACGCTAGACTCTGGAAAGTCTATGAATACTGTTATCACTCAGAATGTACCCAGGTTGTAGGAGGCACACCCCGAGGTAACAACAAAACCACTTTAGGAAGATATTGATATTTCTCTCCCAGAGAGGGATCTCTCAACACAAATCTTACAAAATCAAATGGTAAACAATATTTAAGCATTCATTCATTTGGCTGAACCAATCACATATCCATTGGGCATGGAGTCCTATACAAGTAAAAGATCACAAAGATACATACACGAGAACTATCAAAGGCAAGATAATCACATCATTACAGTCATCAAATTTGATCTGGGTGAAACGGAAGAGATGAGAAAACAGTCCATCAATACAGAGCGTCTAAGACGAATTCCATATCAATTTTAGCAGAAAAATCATATAATATCTGAAATAATGAATAGAGCATAAACATATGAATTCTACTCATTCAACACTGCATTCCAGATACGAAGGAAGAACAAAATGGATTGTTACACAAAGGAAATAACAAGCACATAAGGGAAATGGCACAGACTGCAACATCAATGACACATGAATCTTTGATAGAAAACTCTCATGCATTCACTTTATTCCTCAAAACAGATATGTCTTTCCAAACCAGCAATTCTTTTGATGGGTTCCAACCCCCATCTCATAAAAGAGATATAAATTTATAGATCAAATAATAAGTCTTCCTCCAGCAGATCAATAACAGAATGACCGGCGTAAATTAGAGTTTGTAACTGAAATCCTACACCACTAGGAAGTTGTTACAATTGCATTCCTAACCGATCATAGAGCATGAAACAACTGGATAACAAACTTTGGTCCATCAGCTCCGAATCTTAGCTCCAACAGCACCACGTCTTTTGCCAAATCAGCTCCGAGTCTTTGCCCCATCAGCTCCACGGTACCTGCCACTTGTTCCTACAGAGGAAGAGTAAACTTTGTTTTCCCCAGCCACTCTACAGCTTTCCACTGTTCGGAGCTTGGGGTGTCGCTTTCCACCATTTCCCGGATGGCCACCTCGAGCTCCATGTATGTTTCGTAGGACTTTTTAGGCAATCTGGTTCTGATAGCTGTGAACTTCTGTAGGACTTTGAAATCTTCAGTTAGCATGTCCACAATGGTCTGTCCCGATAGGATTTTCTCCAGCTCATTAAAATTTGAATGGTCCATACGAGCCCTGACAATCAGGTGATTATAATGTTCCTACGGGAGCATTCGACCCTTTTCGTTCCAGAAGCATGGCAACCCGTCTTCGAACAGCCCTTCAAACTCTTTTTTGAACTTGTTGACCTGTACCATTAATTCTTCTGATTTGTCCTGAACAATCTTCATTAACTAGTGCTTGTGGATGATTTTCTTTGCTAACAGGATTATTGAGACTCTGTCCTTTATGCCCATGTCATGCAACTTTTGATATGTTAATGAATTCAGGAAATCCAGGGTGTTTTGGGCTGTAGCGAGAGGTCTTTTCGCCATGTGTTCATTTACCACTCTCAATCTCTGCTGAGCTGAATCTATCAATCCACACAAATCATCAATATAATTAAGGTAGTGCCTAAACTTGCTAACTTCAATACTTAGGGTGTCCCAAATGATGTGTTTCGCCCCCTGAAGGGGGCCCTTCCCAATACATTTTTCTTTCAGTTCTTCAACCTTCTGCTGCAATTGGCTCTTGTCCTGTAAGAGTTGCATTCTGCTTTCGCTTACCTTGGATAACTCGGCTTTCACCTTCTCATTCTTAGCTTGCAATTCCTTAATAGTCTCCTCCTTCAAACTCACTTGGGACATAGACTCCAACAGGTCATCTGCAGAACAATCAACTAATGGATTTTGGATAGCTACAATAGATAAGTCGTCACCGGCAGGGGTTTGGCTTATTAGCTCATCCATAATCTCCTTTTCCACAGTCTGGTCTCTCTCTATTACGGAAATTTGGGACAGCAGGGCTTCCTTTTCGACATTCCACTTATCCTTCTCCTCTTGTAGCTCTCCAGCCTTCCCTTTGTATTCCATCATTTCCTGATGGAGTTTATCTTTCTCCTCCTGGAGGGCTAGCAATTCTGCTGATTGGACATGTTCTGAGCCTGGCATATTCAACCTTTTCTTCAAAACCTGTAGGGCATTATCTTTCTCTTCTAACAACTTCTTTACGGCCTAAGTATTATCTGAGCTGGCGATGTCTGCTTGCAGTTTTTTCACCTGAACAACATTCGCTTTGTTTTCCACTTTCTCATGTCTCAATTGGATTTCCAACTTGTCAACCAACTCTTCCAACTTGCTTATCTTCATCATGGCTTGCAACAGGTCCGAATAAAGAATGTCGCTGGTTTGCTTGTGTAACTGTATCTTGTCTGGAGTACTAATTTTATCCAGACGGATCTCTATTTCAGACATTCTTTTATCATTCACAATGGCCATCTTGAAAGTATTTTTCTCCGCATCTCTAGTAGAAACTAGAGATGTTTTAGAACTATGTAGGTTCCTTACCCTTGGGAGTAGATTTCTTGTTTCTTCCAGGGACTGCTTCCTCTTCTCTAGGTAGCTCGTTTTGAGCTCTTCTTTTGATTTAAACAGGGAGCTGGATTCTAGACTGTTAATATCACCTTCTGAATCTTTAAAGGAAAACTGACTAACCTGTACTGTCTTCAGGGGAACTAAAGCAGCATTTTTGGAAACTCCAGGCGCCCCTTCATCCACGATCTCACCTCCTTTGAGCAGCTTCGCTTTCTTATGGGATGTTTGTTCATCCACATCCATACTTTCGGCTTCGTCCAAACTCCTCTTGACAGCAACACTGACACCCTCTGTGATTTGGATCTCTGAACAAGATGCAGGATTTACCTCAGCCTCAGCATTGGACTCGTCAGTGAATGTGAGCAAATTAGCTGTTTCAGATAACCCTTCAATGGCTTGATGTTCAAACGGTTTGTTCCTGTTTGCTTTCTTTCTTAATGAAATCACCTGGTGGGGGTCGTAGTTCATATTTACATCCTTAACGAAATCCATAGGTTCCATCAATCTCTCTATACATGCCAGGGCACCTTTGCCTTTAAAAATGAAAGGGCCGATCTTAAAAGGAAATTTAATATTCAAAGACTTTCGGAAAGCACTGAAGTGCTCCTCCTCTGATAACAACCTTTGTCTCATAAACTCCAGAGCAAAAATGCTTGGAGTTAAAAAGGAAGGCAACCTATAAGGCTGACCGGTAAAGCCGTACACTCTGTAATCTTTGTACAGGAACCAGTCTCCCACCTGACCTTCGGGTGAAGACTGCATCAAATATTTCATTTCATCGAAGACTCGGGGCAATTCTCCATCAAACAGCATCCTGTATATTTCGGACATGATCGAATTGGCAAATTCGATCAGGTGGATTTGCTTCGGCAAATCAGAAGAGGACAGAGTACTCAAGAACTTCAGTTCAGTAACATTGGAGCATATCAACATGTTAAGTAAGTGTGTTTGAAACCTAAAAAACTGGACTTTGGGAAATTCAGTCAGCTGGAGGTGGATTGCCTCGGCAAGATACTCGTCTAAATTAAGGACAGGAGCTGACTGGGACTCGGGACTCAAAGAATTTACCTTTAGTAGGAAACCGAGGACAACATGACCTATATGACAGTCGTCATTTAGACCCAACACCTGACAAACCAAAGACATCACTAACCGCACCTCAGCCCTAAAAACGTGCAAGTGGTAAGGTAAGGAGAGGCTTTCCAGGGACTGACCTTCCTCCAGGATACTTGACAGGAATCGAGAGCGAGCATCGATTGGGAAACTTCGGAAAAACTCAGCAAGGACGGCTTCATTCACAGACTCACGGTTTCCAGGATAACTTTCGGGCGAATAAAGATTTTCTCTAACTACTAAAGCATCAATTTTACACAATATCCTAGACGCAGACTGACTCACAATGACCCTCCGAGAGGGAGAATAATTTACTGCGCACCATTCGGCAAATTCAGGGAAGTGGAGGGTTTGCTCCAGGGCGAAAAAGTATAAAAAGGACTTGCACACATTCAGAACATCATTTCCCTGCAAAAAACAAGACCATAACCTTTCTTTACTGCCAGACACACTTCCTGTAGACAGGAAAGGGTCGCAGACACCTCTGTGTCTATCTACCAAGAATTCTTCCCTTTCATCCGGGACCCGAACAGACACAGAAGCTTCGCTCTGTTGGTCCATTTCTCAATTTATAATAATAATTGGGCGAAGGAGTTACAGTATCAAGGTCCTACCTGGCTCACTATGAAGGCGCATGTTCGGAGTGCGTCTAGTACTGACAACTAGAAGCGCCCAAATCGACAGGTCCTTTTCGCCGGGTCCCGAGCAATAAAATAATCACAGAAGAGGTCAATTGTGCCTTTATAGAACCGCCTCGACTAGACACGTGGGAAGCATTTATTTCCGCAACTACTACTTATCTCTAACAGCCGTGCACCTTTCTCCTCCAGGCTCATTTCCGACCTTTGATATCTTCTGTGCAAATTTCTGGCCTTCGGATAGTACACCATGTGTCCTTTTCCGCCAGGCATCTTGACGCTTAAGCACCGTGTAAGTTTCCATTCCGGGGTCGCTCGTGACCGTCGATGTGATGTACTTCCACCCCTCACCGTTGGATTAAACGCCACGTCCCATATTCCGCTGAGCCGCCCGACCTTAACTACCGTGCAACTCTGGGTCCCAGACACGTCCACAGCCGTTGATCTGATCTTCCTTTATAGGTGGGCCATCGGATCATGTTTCGTTTACCAATTCCGCTAGGCTCTTCCCTCTTAACCGTCGAGCAACTTTGCTCGGCGGAATCGTTCCCAACCGTCGATGCGATCTGCCTTTGACCATGCGCCGTCAGATCAAGTGCCATGTACCAAATTCCGCCGGGCAATCCGGGATTATCCTTCGCGCTTGTTCCTCCTCCGGAATTCTTTCCGGCCGTCGATGAGATTGCCCAGCGCTTGTCAACCATCCGATCACGTAACACATACCACATTCTGCCAGGCTCTGTGGATTTATCGGGTGCGCAAGTTTCCACTCCGGAATCATTGCCAGCCGTTGATCCACTATGCTCTGATCTCCAACCGTTGGATCGAGCAGCCAATAATGGGTTCCACTGGGTGGCTCGAAGGTTATCTCGCGTGCATGTTAATTTCCCGGGAACCAACATATCCGTCGATCCCTACTGTCTTCAATTCTCGGCCGTTGGATCAACCTCCACGCACCCTTTCCGCTGGAAGCCCTGATGCTTATCCGCCGTGCAGGTTCCGGCTGCGGAATCAAATCCGACCGCCGATGTGATTTGATTCCGTCCCTCCACCGTCGGATCGAGAGGATTATATGTGATTCCGATGGTCCTCCATTTCCTTAACTACCTTGCACTTTCATACGGCGAATTTAGCATGAACCGTAGATCAGCCCCGAACAATGTTACAACCCTTGATGTGCGCAGGCGGATAAAGGCCCGAACTTCCCCTATCTTACCCGCGTGTTTTGGATTGCGGAAGGAGTATCAGCCATGGATTGGCTCCTCCTTTCGATCACAGCCTAGGATTTTTCTAACTTGGCTGCTCTTTAGACCATTACATCACTTTTGTACGATAATCTTTAAACCAAAGTATTTAAACAATGAAATTTTACCTTCCCTTGGTCTTATATCTCTTTTGTTAAATGCAGGTGTTAACAAATACGAAGGATGTCCTGTTTGTACCAGGACTAAAGAAGAACCTCCTCTCCATATCTGCATTGGATGCAAACGGCATAAGGGATGCATTTGTATATGGCCAAGTTCTTATGTGGAAAAAGGGAAAGACTATAGATGATGTAGTAGTGATTGGGGAACAAGAAGGAGGACTATACGAATTGAAGGGACAACCAGAACAAGCCTTGGTCCATAAATTAGTAGAGCCAAATTAACTTTGGTGTAGAAGGCTTGCACATGTGCACTATAGAGCACTACCACTTGCAAGCAAAGTTGTTGAAGTTCTTCCAGAAATACAGACAAAACATGATGGTGTCTGCCAGTGATGTGCGAAAGGAAAGAACACAAAGAAGACATTTCCAAGTAGCGAGAGCAAGGCAAAAGGAATAATGGAAATCATCCACTATGATGTATGTGGTCCAATGTCATCCAGCTCATTAAGCAGATACGTATACTATTTTTCTTTCATTGATGATTTTTCTAGGAAGACATGGATATACTTCATGAAAAACAAGGATGAAGTATTCAGCAAGTTCAAAGAGTTCAAATCCTTGATCGAGAATCACACGAAAAAAAAATCAAGACCTTTCAATCAGAAAATGGTGGAGAATTCACATCAAATGAATTCAAAGAATTATGCAGAGATTCAGGGATTAAGTGGGAGTTAACCACTCCATATAATCCTCAATAGAATGGGGTTGTAGAAAGGAAGAATAGAATGATTATGGAATCTGAAAGGGCTATGCTTCATGATTAATATATTCCAATGCTTCTATGGGCAGAAGTTGCTAGAACAACTATGTATGTATAGAACCGTACTCCTCATAGAGTACTTGAGAAAAAAACTCCTAAAGAGGTTTTCTTTGGAAAGAAACCAGAATTCATTCATCTCAAAAAATTCAGATTTCCATTATACATACACATTCCAAAAGAAAAGAGCACAAAGTTAGATCCTTCTGGAAAGAAGGGTATATTCGTGGGATATAGTGAAAGCTCGAAGGCTTACAAAATATACTTTCCAAGATTCAAGAAGATCGACATCAAAAGGGACATAACATTTGACAAAGACTTAGCTTACAACAATTCTAGAAAGAGACCCGCTGAAGAACCTGAAGAAACAAAAGTACCCAGAATTCAAGATACAACTATGAATGATGCAACTCAAGAAGAAGATTGAGAAATAGAAGAACCCCAGGAACCTGTAGATCCACCCAAAGAGAAGAATCATCACAAGAGGAAACCTGCTTGGGTACAAGAGGCTATCCAAGGTGTAGAAAGATAGGAGGCTCCAGAAGAAATGCACAAAGAGAGGAAAAGAACTAGGTCCTGCTCCGGTTATGTAGCCGTGTTATGTGAAATCATTGATAAAGAACCTTCCAACTATGAAGAAGCGACAGAGAAGAAAGAATGGAAGGATGCTATGATCAAGGAGTACCAGTTGATCATGAAGAATGATGTCTGGGATGCTGTCCCTAGACTAGAGGGGAAGTCTATTGTGACTTCCAAGTGGATCTACAAGATCAAGCATGCTACAGATGGTGGCATAGAGAAATATAAAGCAAGATTTGTGGCTCATGGCTTCTCCTAGAAAGAAGGAATAGATTATGAAGAAACTTTTGCACCTGTAGCCAGATACACTTCCATCAGATCAATACTTGCTCTGGCTATAGTAATGAAATGTAAGATACACCAGATGGATGTCAAGATTGTTTTCTTGAATGGTGTAGTAGAAGAGGAAGTGTATGTGGAGCAACCACTCAGTTTTGAGACACATGACAGGGAGACTCATGTGTGTAAATTAAAGAAATACCTGTACAATTTGAAATAGGAACCCAGGACATGGTACGATAGAATTGACATCTTCCTATCCAGTTTGGGATTTACCAAGAGTAAAGCAGATTCCAACCTTTACTACAAGGTTGAAGAAGGGAACCCAGTGATACTCCTAATGTATGCAGATGATCTGTTTGTAAAAGGTGTGGATGGGTTGATTGTTGATACGAAGAGGAATATTGCTGCTGAGTTCGAGATGAAGGACTTGGGTATGATGCACTACTTTCTAGGCATGGAGGTGTGGAAAAATATAGATGGAATCTACCTAGGACAAGGGAAGTATGTAGTAGAGATCTTGAATAGGTTAAGATGATGGAATTCAAGACCATGACCACACCTATGGCATCGAACATGAAGCTATTGAGTGATGATTCATCAAAGACAGTTGATGCTATGATGTATCGTCAGATGATTGGGTCCTTGGTGTACCTGACAAATACAAGACCAAATATTTACTTTGCTGTGAACACATTGAGCCAGTTCTTGATGGATCCGAGACATGTTCACCTGATTGTTGCAAAGCATATTATGAGGTACCTTAAGGGTACAGTTAAGTATGGGCTCAAGTATAAGGAATATTAGAAGATTAACCTGGAAGGTTATGTTGATTCAGATTGGGAAGGCAGTGCCATTGATAGGAAGAAAACTTCAGGGTTTTGCTTCAGTATGGGATCAGGTGTGATCTCTTGGTTTAGTAGGAAGCAATCATGTGTGGCACTAAGTACAACCGAAGTAGAGTATGTTGCAGCTTGTTCGGCTAGCTATGAGGCAGTGTGGCTTAGGAAGCTACTATCTGATTTGTTTGACCTCCAGTTGGATGCTACTTGCATATATTGCAACAACCAGAGTTGTGTGAAGTTGTCATAAAACCTAGTGCTACATGACAGGTCGAAGCATATTGAGATCAAATATCACTATATCAGGGATATGGTGCAGAGAGGAGCAGTGAAGCTCTAGTATGTTGCGATGGATGATCATATAGCTGATTTGTTGACCAAGCCATTAGCTAGAGTGAAGTTTGAGTACTTCATGAAAAAGCTTGGTGTTCAACAGATCGAGGTTCCCTCCAAAGGGAAGTGATAAGTGATGTGCCTTTTTGACATGGTTGTTGGATGTGTTCCTCCCATGGTCATATGTCAGTTCTGGGCCTTTCTGACATGGTTGTTGGATGTGTTCCTCCAATGGTCAGATGTAAGTGCAAAGCCGTTCTTACATGGTTGTTGGATGTGTTCCTCCCATGGTAAGATATAAGTGTTGATCCTTTCTTACATGGTTGTTGGATGTGTTCCTCCCATGGTAAGATATAAGTGCTGAGCCTTTCTGACATGGTTGTTGGATGTGTTCCTCCCATGGTCAGATGTGAGTGTTGGGCCTTTCTAACATGGTTGTTGGATGTGTTCCTCCCATGGTTAGATGTGAGTGTTGGGCCTTTCTGACATGGTTGTTGGATGTGTTCCTCCCATGGTCAGATGTGAGTGTTGGGCGGGAGTTTCTGACATGGTTTCTTGTGAGTGTTGGGTGGGCCTTTCTGACATGGTTGCTGGATGTGTTTCTCCCATGGTCAGATATAAATGTCGAAGAATATGAAGACCTACATCAAGTCTAGGCCTACAACTAGAATGAAAAAGGGCTGGCTCTATAGAACTTCCTATGATGACAAGAATTGAGAGATAACACCATTTTTTCAAGAGAGCAGAAGTGGCGATGATGATTAAATGATGATCCAGCTTTGATGATGATCCAGTGATGATCCAGTTTCGATGATGATCCAGTGATGATCCAGCTTTGATGATGATCCAGATTTGATCCAGAGAAGAATACTTGTGGTGATGAATTGTGTCAAGAGAATACCTTCCTAGTTAAGAGGGAGTGTTGATGTATTTGTAACTTTGGAATGTATTCACTTGTATATTTTATGTATTGTACCCCGATGTTCCTATCGGGAAGTATCTGTAATGTAATTGAGTCATGTCATACCTTGATGTTCCTATAGGGAGAATAAATAATGTAAACAAGTCATGTAAAGTCATAGAGGGTAACCCTCCTTATTGTTCAAGGGTTAAAGTCCCCACAGTTTCAGAGCACTAGGGTTATTAAAATCTCCTAGAGAAGTCAGCCCTGGTAAGTTATTGTCAATTTGGAAACTAGTATAAATAGAGAGTGAGCCTCTCTCTTTATCACACAGTCACTCACACTTAGTTGTAGTGCATAAGTGAGAGAGAAGGAGCTAGGATAAGAGAGAGAACAACTGTCGGAGATCATCTTACCGTCTTTGGGTTTTACTGCTGCTATTGGCGCTTATTCTATCTCTGAGGAAGTTGTGGGGTTTTCTCCTTTATGGTTTCCCCGAGGAAAATATTTGTGTCTATTGTCTCTTGTGATTGATTGCTATGCATGTTATTCTCTCAAATAAGATCCTAAGATAATACTATATAAATAGATAAAAATATAACATGAGCGCCACAAGCTCCATTGTGGAAATCATTCAAGACGATTTCAGCTTCTTCGTGGGTGATACAACGTTGTAATATAGAATCGATGCCATGATGGTATAAGGTATCATTTAAAATGAGGTAATTCTTATCCTGGTGGTGGATGCAATGACATTAATCATGAGTGGAATTGGGCTGATATTGTTGAGTTTGGAGATAGAGAATGAAATCTCCGTACCAAGGGTCAGTCATGCTAATGAGAAATAAAAATTCATCCTAAAATGAATCAATGGGCTCTTTTTATTCAGTAACACGGGGAAGGTCACACACAAGGTCAACAAAAATAAGTGACTTATTTGAAGTGGTTTCCTAGAGGATAACGATCCAGTGTGAGTATTTTCCCCCAAGTACCTGTTGAGTCAAGACATAATACATGGGGTTGGAATCTACATAGACTGTAGTTGTATGAAGAAAGATGTAGTGACAAAAATTTGGGACCATGATGACCGTGGATAGAGTGAGTTTCTCCACATTGGAGTTACAGGTTTTAGATTCAAGGAAACTCTTACTAGTGTAGTAGATCACATGTTCTTGGTAGTGGTCATCATCTTGAACTAGGACCATACCAATGGTTGACAAGGATGCAACCACATATAGAGAATAATCCCTTGTATAATGAGTTGGTTGAAACACAGGTGAATGTGTGAGAGCATGCTTAATATTTTTAAATGCATGCTACGCTAAGTCATCCTAAACAAAAGGACTGTCCTTTTTTAATAGATGCATGAATACATGTGTCTTTTCTGCATAGTTACAGACGAAACGATGTAAAAATTTTGCATTCCATTGCAAACTTTGGAGTTCTGTCACATTAGTGGGAGTGGGTAGAGCCAAGATGGCTTCAATATTTAAAGGTTCAATATAGATACCATCCTTAGACACTATGATTCCAAGCTGTTGACCACTTTAGACACAGAAAACACATTTGTGGGGGTTCAAACGAATGTTGAAATGAAAAAATCTTAAAATAAGCAGGAAGGTTGTCAAGATAGGGCTCCACAACGTGTTTGATATCATGAAAAGAATATGACATGGCGTGTTGAAATGTAGTGCCAACATTTTTTAAACCAAACGGGAATTTGCAGTAGGTGAAGGTCCCCCATGGGAATAGGAAAGTTGTCTTATGTTGATCTGAAGGGAGAATTTTGATCTGATTATAGCCAAAAAATCCATCCATGACTAAAAAGATGACACTTCCGCCACAATTATAGATAATTTGTTCGATATAAGGGGTAGGGAAATTTCCTCTTGGACAAGCCCGATTCAAATCCCTGAAATCGATACAAAACCTAATAGTTACCATATTTTTGTTCACAGGGACTATATTGGAAACCTTTTCAGTCAAGGACACAGGGTAAATGAAACCATCCCTAAGAAGTTTTTCAACTTCCTCTTTAATGGCTGCTACTTTTTGTGGATGTACCTAGCAAAATTTTTGGCAAACTGGCTTGGCACCAGGGTAGGTTTTAATCTCATGGACAATAATTGAGGGATCAATCACTGGAATATCTTTGTAAGTCCAAGCAAAGACATCTCTAAATTCCTTGAACAAGGCCGTATATGCTGAACTTCTAAAGGCAAAGAATTATGTTCTATCTGAATAATCTCTGAAACATCGGGTTTCACAGAAATTTCGATCAGAACGGTTTTGGTAATATTGCATAAATTACCCTTAGATTTAAACCCACATATGAGGATTGGGGATTGAGGGTCCGTGACTATATCAGATGAAACCACGTACGTGAATTGATCTTTTACCATATGGAAAGGGGGAAGGAAAGAAGATCTATGGTGATAATCTTCCCAAGGAATCTCCTCTAGGGACATAACTTCCATGATGGATTCATCAGAGGGAAATGTATTTCAAAGATAATAAAGATATGGGTGAGGGGGGTTGTCTAGCCAATATGGTAGTTGATATGGGATCAGAGGCCACCAAAATATGGTCATTGATGGTGGGGTCATTGGTAGTTTGAATGGCATTATAGACTTTCTCAAAAGGAGTAAGCGATGTTGGTTCAAAAATAGACTTTCCTTTATCTATGATAGAGGTAGAAATCATATTTATTGTTGGAAGGGGTTTTGGGTAAGTGATTTGCATAGCATTGCGGAGGATGCACAAGCTCATGCGACACCACGCAGGACCAAATCAACGCGATAGGAGAAATAATAACTATTTTTGGAATTTCTTATGCAATTTTGTACCGATTGATCACATTTTGTGGATTTAGGTCACTAGTTTGTTAGAGTTTAGTTAGAAGTGGACCTTGGATGTAAAGGTGCAATCCTATATATAGAATTAGATTTACAATTGTAGGAGAGGAAGAATTGAGGTGGAAGATCAGTCAATCAATCCAATTTTGTGATCTGATAACTATGTGTGATCTTATCGCTTCATTTTGTTTTTTAACAGCTTTGGCTCTGTCTATGTCGACCAGCTATTGAATCTTGGGTTGTGATTGTTCTCCTATTGTGGAGAAGTACTGTATGTTTTGGATTTGTTGCGAAGAAGTAATATGACATGACGGATGTTTCCCTAAATTGATCTTGTCTCTTATTTCTTTTCTATCTTTATGTGTTGCGATGTCAATGATGGATGTTTACTAAATTTGTTGTATGAATGAATGACAGTACTATGATGGATAAGTGAATGATGAAATATGTTAGCAATCTATTAGTTATGTTGATATGTTTTGTGATGAATGTTGCGATACTAATTAGACACTCCTAAAGAATTTGGTGATTATGTTGTTGAGTCGTTGATGCCCTATACTCCCTTCTTACTGCCGAAAACTTGGTTCCGACAGCCTTCCCTCGAACATCTCGGGTGAGACTTCATCTGCTTTGTGGGTGTTTCCAGGAAAGGTGAAACCTGTCTGGGCAGGTGCTCAAGGAGATCATGCTGGTTGGGCGTCGACAGAGTGAGAACCCCTGTCTACAAGGCTTTATTGGTGGGGTTTTTCCAACAAATGGTTCCGTTGTCGGGACCTTGTTGCAATTGAAGGGAGGATATGTTGTGGCATCCAACTAAGTCGGAGATTGAAGATTGGTTTGACCTAAATTTGAAAGAGTTTACTGAAACAAAGAATTAGAATATGAAGTTGTCGACAAATGATTGGGTGGCCATATATATCTATGACGATTTCTACGAGTGGTTCTTCTGTGAATTTCCTATCATATTGTATGAGTGTCTAGCACAGTTCACTTATAAGAAAAAAAAATCAAGGAGGGGAGCTGACATCTTAGATCCCTGAATTGATCCAGGAATTGCAAGAAACTGACAACAAAGCATTGCGAGTTGTCAAAGTATGGTTGTATAGTATTTTGGAAGGATACATCACTGAGTTTGCAGTGGATACCAATAAGTCATACAGTGAAGTAGAAAGAAATTTCTTTAAAGGACCACGAGGTAGGTTCTTATTGTCTCTACAATTATCTATTAAGATGCTTGTTTGGGAGAAGGGTATTATGAAAATGCACCTTGAGTAGTGGAACTCTGGTGTGCAGAGGTTGTGGACACTGCGTCGAAAGGGAGGAGGCAAATGGAAAGATAAGGGGTAGATGGGTGTGAGTTATGATGAGACTGTGAGGGTCACCTTGGAAACAAGTGGTTATATGAGGGGAGGAGAAAGGTTTCAACAAGATAAGAGGCATAGGACAAGGAAAGGTCCTGCTTTGATCGAGATGCAAGACCTCGAAGAACAACCACAAGGGACAAAGAAACCCTACAGTGACAATGAGGACGACCAAACTCAGGCTATGCTGAGGAGAGTAGTAAGCTCGAACCCCAGCAGTAACATGTCCACACCTCCATGCACTACTCCACCAATAGGTAGAAAAGCACATTCTACGTCAACTTGTCCAACATGACAGCAACAGTCTAGTAGTAGATCACCAGTTGGAGGAAGAAGGCCCAGAATGGCGGGAGATGAGATGAAGCTACCAATATTCCATAGAAATGAGACTGATGACGCAGAATAGTATTGGTTCTTATGTGAAGCAGTCTGGACTACCAAACAGATCGTGGAAGGTGATATCAAGAAAATATAGCTAGCGACGACCCTCAGGGGTCGTGCGCTTGACTGGTACATGAGATTCATGTAGGTTCCTCATGGAACCGTGGCAATAACACTGAATGAAATATGGGAAGGGCTATTTGAAGAATTTAAGAAAACCAAATCTGAGGCCCAGTATATTATAGAACTCAAAGAGATCAAGCAATTCCCGAATGAAACTGTTTGGGATTTTGATTAGCGGTTTAAGATGTTGATGGCCCAAGTCAACTTCAAAATGAGTGATGTTCAACATAAGGAGTGGTTCATCACTGTGCTAGTCTCACATTTCTGACAGGCGTTAATGCTGCAAAAGACCGGGACTTGGAGTGAGGCTCTAGAGATCGCAATGAAGTTAGAAGATTCACCTATTAGGGAGACTGCAGTCGGCAAGAACCAAATTTAGCCACAGCTAGAAAATTTGACACTCCAGCTATAAGATATCAAGAAGGAAAAATAATAACATGATGAACTTTGGTGTACACGGTGTCATGTGGATGGACACACTAAGGAAACCTGCCTGAATTTTCAAAATTGTTTTCTCTAGGGAGCACCAAACCCTTTGAGTTGCGCCAGTGTGCCATGGTGTTGCGTATGTTAGGTATATGGGAATCGACATGAAAACTATGGCTACATGCAAAATATGGTTACAAAGGAAGAAATTTTGTATTGTACCTTTTTTCACTTAGTGGGGCATGAGAATAACAACTGTCGAGCTTATTACTTGCTTCAAGAGAGAAAATACGATTCATACTTTGTGAAGGGTGAGGATCCCCATGCCATCCAATAGTCGCAGCCTCAGCCGTAGATGGCGCAACCAACATCCCAGGTGTAGTATACACCACCTCCACAAATGCAATTTATTCCATCGTAGTCACAGCAACATTTCACATCGCAGCCACAGTTCTCACAACAGCCTCAGTTTGTAGCACAACCATAGTTTGCATCGTGACCACAGTACAATCAATTTTTGATCACTCAGCCTCAACCAAAATATGTAGTGCACTACGTTCAGTAGAGACTGAATCCCCCACAGTAGCTATCCCAACCACAATATCAAGAAGCGGCTCAACCAAAGTACCAATAGTAAGGAGGATTCTGAGGAGGATTTAGGGGACGAGGAGGAGGACGAGGTCAAGAATCAATCCAGTGTTATACCTGTGGAGTATTCGGGTACTACCAGAGGGAGTGCCCTCATTTGAGTGTACATACTGCACAAAAAGCGAGCATAATGTTGAAAATTTCCCTCAATTGATTGCGAAGTGGCAGGTTGAAAACATCCCTCAGTTGCAAAATCAGAACCAGTTTCGAAACCAGAACCAAGTACACAACCAACAACCATTGTAGAATTAGACTCAGATCCCGCTACAAACTCAAAATTAGCCGATGAACCCATCGCTGAATCAAAATACACCCCTGAACCAAGCTCAGAACCAGAATCAAGGAACAACAGTTGTGATGATTCTAGTAGAATCCAGAACCCAGGTTGTTGACATTGTTGTCATCACTCGTGCAGGTGTGACGATCGAAGAATATGGACCTTGTCAAAAATTTCAGTTTGCTGGGAAGAAAAATCAGCATTTGATATTGCGACAAAGAAGGATACTTTCTTTGAGTCCAAGCATGTAATCGAGAGAAATCCAGGTAAGTCACCTGTTGTTGAAATGCCATCTTCTTTTGACCCATTTGTAGAGGTAGGACCATCGTGATAGCATGGTACCTTGCAATAGTTTTTTGAGAGTTGTCTGTCGCTACGCAGAGATCCCGAGGCTCTCGTTGATATTGAGAAGTTGTTATACCACAAGAATAATATGCTGAAGGATTCCGTCCTGAATTCCCTCCACAAGAGAAAGACATGCAAGGAGATGCAAATGAACATCCAGATCGGGGACTACGAACTTGACTTAGTTATTCTATATCTCAAGTCGGATGTGAATATTTTGACCAAGTAGACTTGGAAGCTGATGGTAAAACCAATGTTGGGATGGTCCCCTGTGCAACTGTGACTAGAAAATTAGGCCAAAGTTCAGCCTATTGGTTGTGTCTCAAACCTGGCCATCGATGTCGAAGGTATGAAGACATATGTCGATTTCAATGTTATTGAAGTAGTTGGTAGTGGAGGCTCCTATCCCTCACTGTTTGGGATTGGATGGGCCAACTATAGCATGGAAGTTATCAAGTTTAAGAGGCAGGTTATGACATTCCAAAACCAATACATCAGGGTCATTTCTCCCATGGACCCTCATGAAGGATGCCGGTATATTGAACCTGTCAAGGATGAAGTTGGTAGAGGATGGGATCATGCCTACAATACCTTTGAAGACTATATCCACCCTACCATCGATGGTGAACTCAGATGGTGCAACGATAGCTTTGCGTCCTCTAAGTCTGATGATGCTTTAGAAAATTGACCAAATCAGCTGTATGAGGTGTCTTTTAGAAAGTGTGGACTGGTCACTGTTATAGTTGATTTTACCACTCTAGGTGAATCACACTTTGTATGGCCTTCACCTGTCCCATTTCATACTCCTTAGACCCCATGGACCATTTTTTTTCGTTTGATGTTTCATTGACCATCCCTAAAAGCATGTCAAAAATGATACACACGACTTTTAAACTTATAAGCATGTATATACGTGGGTTTGACCACTAAAACCACGTACATCGAGATGTGTCCAAAATCCAAATCCTTTTGGAGTTTTCCTTGACATGGATCCGACTCATTTGACTCCTTGCCTTCCCTATGCCTTGAGATCGCTCGGATTCGAACTTTCATTACCCCTTTGAAAAGCTATATAAGGAACCCCTTGGTATATTGAAGGCAGAAGAGAGAATTGAGAGCAAAGAAACTATAGTCCATTGTTGCCAGAACTTATGCTTGAGTCTGCATCCCTTTGTCAGTTGGAGCACTTTTGTGTTCTTCCCAAGCTTGCCTTTTGCTTGTGAGCTTGCTATATAGAGATGGAGGATTGAAGTGGTGGAGGCCCAAGTGGGGGATTGAGTTTCTCCAGTTAGCAGACGTGTTGACAGAGGTTGTATCTTGTAATCTCTGATTTATATTAATAGAAATATCTTCTCCTGTCCAATAATGTGTGTTTGAATGAATATTTTATACATTGGATTATGTCAAATTCTTATAAAATATTGATTATATATGCTAGAATAGATCTAACACCATGACATACAGAAAGCTTCTATTGTTTACTTGTTGTTGAGGAAGTAATCTATCAATTCAAGCTGAAGTTGGAAAGCTCAACGGGGATCTACTTCAACCGTCCGGAATAAGGTACGAGGTCTGATCCTTTAGTGTTAGAAATTTAATTTCTATTGCATATTGGAAAGGATTGATTTCTGGAGTCAAGCTGTCTGTTGTGGTACCCCAAGCCATAGGAATTTCTCTCCAAAACAGAATTGGCGACTCCGCTGGGGAGTTCCTAGTAGTTGTCCTTTGGGGGTTGTTTTATCGGCATTCAATGAATTTGAATTTCTCTTTCTCTCTTGTTTATGTGTCGGTTCTGGGGGCATGTTTTCCTGGTAGTGTCTGATTGGTGTGAAGTTTGTCTCAGCCTATCTGTTTGCCTTGATTTCATGCACCTTTCTTCCTGTATGTGAGTTTTGAACTCACAGTCGCGTATACACGCGGGTTTCTATTCGATTTTCGCGTATACACGCGGGTTTACTGCGAACAGTCATGTATGCCTTTACTTTTAACTTTTTGGGGAAGTTAAATGGTTGCTGGGTGAATTTTGATGTTTGTTGAGTCTCCTTTGGCACTACCTGAGTCTGTTTATACCTCTGTTTCTGGCCAGAAATGTTTTTTTTAGGCTAATTTTTTTTTTTAAGAAGGTTCTTGTCATGGCATTTTTGATTTTTTGTTTGAGATTAGTGCATTAGAGTTCTTTTACCTTAGTGCTTTGCTCAAGTGCTGTTTGTGTGTGCTTGCAGAGTCTAGGGGTCATAGAATCATTCTTTTGCTTTTTGCATCTCATTTTATTTCAAAAAATCCAAAAACATTTGCTTGTCATCATGCATTGCATTTTGCATTTTTGCATTGTACTTGCACTAGATTTGCTTTGGAGTATTAGTTAGGACTTCATATAGGAAAGCTTGCATTCATCATTTGAAGAAAAATTGTGCATTTCACGTAGTAGCATACCCTATTTTCATGGACACAATGCATTTCCATTTATTGTTAGGTGTGCATTTTACTTCATGTTGTGTCATAATACCATTAGCTGGACAACGATATCCCTCTTTTGAGTAATAAATCCAATTAAAATCAACACTAAATTAAAATGAACTACACTCTTTTCTTTTATAGGGTGCACCAACAAGCTTAGGTTTTAGGATCTTGGAATAGTTCATTGTAAGTAAATTCTCCAAGATCACTAAACAAGAACATGTATGTGTCTGTCTAGGTGAGTGTGTGAAATCCTTGGTATAACCAGTGTTTCTCAGGATCCTCCTCTCAAAAGGGATTTAAGTACGAGGCAGTGTGAGCACTTATTGATTGGGATGACCCCTAGTCATAAATGAGTAGAACTAGAGATATTTCCAAGATTGTATTCGTATCTGGGGGCTCTTTCGAGATTTTCGAGCTTTGCTACCCTGCCCATACGGTCAATCCCACCTGCAACTGTCCACCTGAACATTGATTATATTGACGTGACCTTAGTGGCCTTTCCTAGGATATCGAGGGGGTACTTTGCAGGGGTTATTCTGCGGGTGTCCTGGCCAGGTTGGGGTTGGACAGCACAGTCGCTTTATGCATTGAAGCTGAGGGCCACAATAATTGGTTACGTACCTCCGCTTGTTGTGTATGGGAGTCTCAAGCCTCTCCTAGGCGAGACATACCTGCTTCATTCGGGAGCTCACTTATCCAGCCCTTGTTTTCTTGTATTTGGATTTAGATTTTATTACTGATTGCTCTGTGCATGATATTTGGCCTAGGGTTTACGTAAATAGAGAGTCTTTTCTATTTTTTGAGTCATTGTGGTTTCGGGTGCAGCTCCTGGCCATTCTCGTCATTTAGCAGGACTTCCACCTTCTACTTCTCCTCCTCCTTTGGGAGAGAGACCTAGATAGTCGAGGTGGACTATTTCACACATTGATTCACACACCATGGGAGACCATTTAGAAGGTATTCCTGAACCACCTTCTCCCATTCGTGTAGACGATGGGGAGTTTACTCCTACTTACGATCCTTCACCTGACTTGGCTGAGTTAGGTCCTTTGATTTCTGAGATAGGAACCATGCATGATAGACCTACTCACTCTAGGGTTGATTTCCCATTGATGCATTACCGGTATGGAATGTCGGAGGACGCCGAGACTCATTTTGAACCTGCCAGCACTAGCTATGTTAGTTATGGTATGTCTAGTTTTCCTACACATGATTTGGCATTTCCTGTTGAATCTGACTTCAAGCCTAACACTATGCCTGGGGGCACTCTCATTCCTTACCTTGCGGAGAGGTTTGGGAGAACTAGTCACATTGCACCTGCCATCCCGGTGGTGGAAGTTACATCACATATCCCTCCTAGGTCTAGGGTTAGTGATCCTATTAGGATACCAGATCTAAGACGAGTGACGATATGGAATAGCACGTGCATTATTACTCAGATTCCTTTGTCCTATGTCCCTATTTCTTCAAATGTTCATCCTCCACCTTATTCGCATGGTCCTTCGAGTCGGCAAATGGCTTTGAGTCAGGTCTGTACTACGATTACTAGACCGATTGTGTCTCAGGTTTGCATATCACCCATTTCTTCGGGAGGTTATGTTCATACTTCTAGAGGTCATGTTACTAATTCCGAGGCGTATATCCCTACTTTCAGTATGTATATTCCTAATTCCGGAGCGTATCTTCCTACCTACGGAGTGTCTCATGGGGCATCATATGCGATGACTTATGGATCCAATTATGGGATGCAGTATGGACAGGTTTCTTCACCTTATGGGGGTGGCTATCAACAACCTGCTTACTCTCCTAATTACGGCTTTGTAGCTCCTACTAGTCAAGGTCCACCACACTATGGTGCTTCCATGCCACCTTATACAGGTCATACATGAGGAGGGCACTATGGCCAAGGCCATGGTGGTAATCAGACCTATATGAATCAGGGAGCGGTCCATCAACCTCATCATCCTAGGCTCCCTTTCCTCATGACACTCAATCTTCCTGACTTGTCGAGATTGACAAAAGATCATGTAGCTCACGACCCAGCTTGGCCGGCTGTCCCTACCAAGCTTCCTTCGGACATACCTAAGTTCGAGGCAAAACCGGGAGAGGATCCGAGCGAACACGTTACTATGTTTCACCTATGGTGCTCTTCGAATTCCTTACATCAAGACTCAATCCATTTGTGACTATTTCAATGCACCCTTATAGGGCCTACCACGAAATGGTATATAGAGTTACCTAGGGGAGCTTTCGCTTTGTTCGACGACCTTGTGATGAATTTTCTTAATCACTTCCAGCTACCAGTGCGTTATGACGTTGGTACTGAACTCTTGTCGAAATTTCGGCAAGATAAAGCCACACATATCTCTGATCATATTCAAGAGTGGCGTAGACAAAAGAGGTTAATTAAAGCCTTTATATCACCGGAGTTCCTCCTTGAGTGGTTCCTTAAGTCGTTATTGCCATATATAGTGAAGGATATTTCCACATCCGAAGTGTAGAATGAGGAACAAGGGATTTTTAGGGCACAGGAACTGGACTTGATCTATGCTCAGTCCGGTTTGTTATATGAGATTATTCCCAATGCTCCGCGTTCCAGTTTCGAACCCAAAGTCAAACCTGGACCACATGCCGATGGCATTGTGGGTTGTGCAAGTGCGAAACCTGTGGATTCAGTTGCAAAAAAAGTTAGTCAATTGTCAATCAACCAATCTACTTCGGGACAAGCTACGACTTCATCTCAACCCACCCAAACGGCAAGTGTACTTTCTGTGAAATCGTCGGACCAGAAGGGTAACCAGCAGCCCGGACGGAATAGAAAAAAGGGTAAAAATAATTGTAAGGGTGGGAATAAAAATGAGAATGCTAATAGTAATGACAAGAACGGTAGGAATGCTAGGGGGGACAAGCAATCTAAACGTAAGGTTAAGTTTCCTTGCAAGTTATGTAAGGACGATCACCTCACTTACTTGTGCCTTCGTATTGAGGAAGCTTCGAGATTCTTGGCACAGGGTCCAGCTGTGCTAACTAACCCTTTAACACACAATCAAAATATGAACTCGAAGTACCATGACCAGTTTGGTGGTGATCAAGATCCCCCATAGAGTAGTGGTCATGGGTGCATTAACATGGTCCGTGCTGCGAAAGTTGTGACCCGTGTGAAATATTATGGTTCGTCACAACCCAGCCCAGGCAAAGAGCCTGATCCACCAGGGTACCCTTTGCATATTGAAAAACCTATGGATAAACCTAAGACTGTACCTCACATTCCTAAGGGAGTCCTTAAGCTTTCAGGGCATAATCCAAATGCCCGAGCTACCCAGAACTATTCAGTTGTCGAGGATTTGGGCCACACTCCTTATGCAATGTCTGCATTGGAAGTGCTTCAGAGTTGTCCTTCACAAAGGAAGGCGTTGCTTTCTGCCCTTGGTGTGAATGATGATGATTCTTCCTTCATGATCAAATTTGAAACTGCAGGACTTCAGCCTTGCTTGCCCTACTATGTGTCTCTTTTGATTCACGTAGAATGTCTTAATATGATCGTCAAGCACACTATGATTGACGAAGGCACTGCTGCTTCTATGATGTCTTTATCCTGTTGGAAGGGTTTGGGTTCCCCTAAGCTGTCTAAATCAGCGACCATGTTAACTGTGTTCAATGGGAGATATTTTAGGCTGCATGGCATCCTTCCTTCCCTTAAAGTCTATTTGGGAGGGAAGACCATTGCGATAGAGGTCGAGGTGGTTGATGTGCCCCTTGACTACAATCTCTTGCTGGGTAGGAACTGGATGTACAGTATGCAAGCTGTTGCTTCTTCCCTGTTCCATGTTGTATGCTTTCCACATAACGGGAAGATCATAACGATTGATCAAATGACATTCAAGAATCCGTCTATTACCGCATCTTCGGGAGCTTCAATCCCGATCGTTGAGCACTCTCAACCGACAACTGGGAGTGTGGGTTTAGGCATGTACCCATCCCTCATGGGAAAATTTAGTTGTCCTGCACTGGTCCTTATGATAGGATCTAGTTCCAATGAGGCTTTGACATCTATGAGATTAGTATCTTTTCGCATGAGTCATATGGAAGATCCTTGGATTCTTCCTACACCGAGTACTTTGAATGAGCCTGTCATGAAGGACGTGTCATTTGCCTGTAGCTATGATAGATTATCAAGCTAATCTCAAGTGTGTTGTAGAGCCTATTCCTTCCTCTTTGCAGACGGAGGAGGAGGACCCTTATATGCTGCCGACATGGGTAGTACAGTATTCTCTCACACACAACTGCCTTGATACGATTTTCCCTTTAGATGAAGCGATTATTGAGGCTATGTCGGGAGTTGAGCCACCATGGGAGGAACTCCATCATAGATCATACTTTCTTCCAGAGCTTGACCGCTTGGAGCGTGAGGATTTTAGGGAGGTTCTTAGTCAGAGAATTGGTATTCCTATGGTTCCATTAAGCTCTCCTGGTCCAATGGCTGATGGAAACATGGCGAACATATCTTCAACGATTCCTATCAACATCTCTCACAATCCTAGCATGATAGAGAATGTCTATCTTGGGGCAGAATGTTCCCATGCTGAGATTCTTGAATACACCAAGCTATTTAAGGAATTCCGTGATATTTTTGCTTGGTATTACGATGAGATGCCAGGTATTGACCCTCGTATTGTCGAGCATGAGATTAAGACTTACCCCAATGCTAAGACTGTTCAACAACGTTTACATGTGGTGAATCCTAGGAAAGCAGCCGCGATTAAGGCAGAGATAGAGAAGCTGTTGAAATCTTGTTTCATCTATCCCGTTCCCTTGACGGAGTGGGTTTCAGACCCCATTCTGGTGGATAAGAAGCAGGGAGCAATCCGCATATGTACTGATTTCCGCAATTTGAATCGTGCCTGTCCTAAGGACAATTTCCCCACTCCATTTATTGATCATATTTTGGATGAGTGTGCGGGTAGCGAGGTGTTCTCCTTCATGGATGGATTTTCCGGATATAAGCAAATACAGATCAAAACCTGAGGACCAACATAAGACTACATTTATTTTTCCTTGGGGAACGTTTTCATATCGAAAAATGCCTTTCGACCTTAAAAATGCCAGAGCTACATTTCAGTGGGCAATGACCTTGATCTTCCATGATATCAAGTCAATTATCGAAGTATTTTTGGATGACCTTGCTGCTCATTCTTGTATGAGAATGCGTCATCCCTATCACTTGAGTTTGTTATTCGAAAGATGCCGGCACTATTCAGTTAGATTAAATCCTCATAAGTGCATAATTTGTGTGAAGTTAGGGCATTTGTTAGGATTCATTGTTTCTAAAGAGGGTATAAGAGTCGACCCTTTGAAGGTTGAGGAAATACTTCAGTTGTCTCCCCCGAAGAATATTCGTCATCTTCAGTGTTTGCAAGGCATGGAAAACTTATTACGAAGATTTGTTGTCAATTTTGCCAATTTGACTAGAGGCTTCATACGTCTCTTGAAGAAGGACACCCCCTTTTATTGGGATGAGCGAGCCCAGGAGTCCTTCGATGCACTCAAGCAAGCCCTAGCATCGGCCCCAGTGATTAGTCCCCTGGACTATAGCTGTGATTTTCTATTATATGTGGTCATGTTATTAGAGATGATTGGTATGGTTTTGGTTCAAGAGGATGAGGAGATCCATGAGCATGTCATATATTATTTGAGCCAGAACCTTATTGACATAGAGATTTGTTATTCTCATGTCAAGAAGCTTGTTTTAGCTACCGTACATGCGGTTCAGTGGTTGAGACATTATATTCTCCTTCACCAGACCTTGGTTGTAGCCCATGTCAATCCGTTTCAATTCGTCCTCACCCGAAGGATTATTGGGGGGAAATATAATAAATGGATTGTCATTCTGCAAGAATTCAATCTCGAGTTTGTTTCGGCAAAATTGAAGAAGTCTTTAATTTTTGTAGAGCTTATATCAGATTTCCCGAGCGAGACCAAGGAGTTGGTTTGTTAAGATATGTTTGTCGATGAACACATCTTCTTAATCTCAATGTTAGACCCATGGTATGGGGATATCATAATATATTTACAAACATTGAAGACCCCTACTCACCTCTTGTGAGATGAACGACAACAATTATGTCATGTCTCTAAAAACTACCTCATAATGGATAACACTTTGTACCGCCGTGGGGTAGATTCCATTTTACGACATTGTTTAACTCATGAAGAGGCTGAGGTAGTGCTAAATGATTGCCATGGAGGGGCGTGTGGTGGTCATTTATCTGGGCTTTCTACAGCTCAAAATATTTTAAGAGCAGGTTATTTCTGGCTGTCGATCTTTAAGGATTGTGTTGATGCAGTCAAGAGGTGCCACCGTTGCTAGGTGTTCACACATAATATGTGCTCGAAACCTACCCCGTTACATCCCATTATCACCGCCGGTCCCTTCACTAAGTGGGGGCTCAATTTTATGGATTGCAACCCAGTTTCGGCTGGGGGGCACCATCATATTATAATGGCTATTGATTACTTCATGAAATGGGCTGAGGTTATGCCTATAGTAAAATCCAACAGTGAGACAACCGCTCACTTTGTATTCAACCAAATTATTACTCGGTTCACGATTCCAAAAGATCTTGTCACTGACCATGGCTCGCACTTTCAGAATCGTATGATGGAAGAGTTGGCATCGAAGTTAGGGTATAATCAAGAGCATTCCTCTTCTTACTACCCTCAAGCGAATGGACAGGTAGAGGCAGTGAATAAATCACTCAAATCCATTCTCCAACGAACCATTGCAAAAAGCAAGAACAATTGACACATCATGTTATATCTTGCTTTGTGGGCATATCGAACCGTTGTTAAGACTGCCACTGGTTTTTCTCCATATCAACTTGTACATGGAGTGGAGTCGATATTGCCGATTGAATGCGAGATTCCTTCTTTGAAGCTAGCGGTAGAACTCTTACCAGACACTTCACCATTGGAGGAGTGTTTGGTTCACCTTGAGCAACTTGATGAGCAGCGTCAGGATGCCTTGGTGGCTCTAGAAGTCAATAAACGACACGTAAAGACCCAGTACGATAAGTCTGTCTGTCCAAGGAGGTTTAGTGAAGGAGACTTGGTCCTTTTGTGGGATCAACCAAAAGAACCCTTGGGGGCAGGGAAATTTAATCCTATGTGGCGTGGTCAAGCATGTGTTAGATAAGGGTGCATATGAGTTAGTGGATTACAAAGGAACGGCCTTAGCGGAGCCTAGAAATGGGCTCTATCTCAAGAAATACTATGCATGATCTTCATCCAAGGCTGCTTATTGTATATTATTGTACAACTTTGCATAGTTAGGTCTTTTTCTTATCGTGATTGGGTTTGTGATTAGTTTCCATTTCTTTTGCAAGATGTCAATGGAATATTCCACCTACATAGGATTCACGGATGGTGCAAGACGTCACACTCAACACTCAACCTCTATTGCTTGGGTGATTTATACTCCAATGGGTCAGGTACTATCTTTAGGAGGCACATGTCTATGGCCATCTTCCAACAATGTTGATGAATACAGTGTCGTTATCGAGGTTCTACGGGATGCCATTTCACATGGTGTTCTCTCTCTTGAGGTATGTCTTGATTCAAAGTTAGTAGTGTCACAGCTCAATGGTTTGTACCATGTTAGAGATCCGACGTTATTGAGAAGATTCTTACATGTGAGATTGTTAGAATGGAAATTTGACAATATAACATAAATACATATTCCAAGAAATAATAATCAAGTTGCTGACTCATATGCTAACTACGTGTTAGATTGGCATTTGTTTCATTCACAATAAATTAATCACAAGCACAATTTTTACACATGTAAATAAATAAACCATTCACCATAAAACTTTTTATATACATTCAAAATGTGATAATACATAGTGTCATGATACAAAATTGGGGCTTTCGAGCCACCAACATATAATACATGGTAGTACAAAATTTATACACTCCCAGGTGTCTAATCCTGTGGAGGAGGAGGAGGGTTGTGATCATGTAAGGTCACTATGGCTCTAGCTAGCCATCGGAATAATTGCACCCATGCATGTGGTACACCCACCACTTGCCGCTGCATAGCCTCAGGCAAGTTCTTGACTTGCGCCATGGGAACCCTATGTGTCAGTCTCACAAAATTGGTATGAATTCTCTGGAGCGTCCGCTCCGCATCCACACCCATGATGTCATCTCCTCTTCCCCTTCGTCTATGACAAGGGAAGCCCTCTGGCCACCGTGGTCCCACATCTGCACACAAATGGTAGATGTCACTATGTATTATCATGCAAAAATATGTCTTTTTGATTCCATATAATCAAGAAAACACAAAAAAATTAAATAACTCAAAATTTAAAAAGAGAGGGTCGAGATTCATCACCTATACCGCCATATGTTGATCTTGGTGGTAGCGGCATGTCTAGGTCCCCCTGGAAATCTATCCCTGCATAGGGGTAGTCATCGATGGCAGCTATCTTTCGTCGCCACCATGGAAAGAAGTCAACTGGATATGGGTTGGCCACCCTACCACCCCCTGGTCTACACATAGCATCTGCCCAACGCCAATGGGCCGGATCTCGAACCCTGTGAAGAGGAACGCCCACTCTGGGGTTCAATCCTAGAACACACTCGAAGAAAAACATGCTCAAAATACTGCTGAACCTGAAGTTCCATACTCTACCTTCCTTACACTCAATGAGATGATGTTTCATGTTGCTCAGTACTGTAGTTCTCCAATCATAAATCATGGGTCTCATGCACTCCACTGCATAGAACATCAGAGGCCGCGAGGCCTGGTGGAGTGATGCCAAGCCTACTATCCTGCCCAATGTCAATAGTATGGCCTTTAGGCCCAGCACCTGTATAGCGTTGGTAGGGACCTGACTCCCCACCTTCTCTATGTCTGGAGAGCAGTACACTGCAATGTACTCATCGATAAGTAGGACACCTCTTGGACCACCACGAGAATGAAGGTTCACCACTTCCCCTCATCTAGAAAGCCCAGTAATGAAGTATATGTCCTCCACCTCTATGGTGAGGGACATCCCATCTATGTGGAAGGACTTCGAGTCTGGATCCCAGTAATCCACCAGCATCTATAATAGTCTTGGTTTGGCCCTCAAACCACCAAGACACTAAAACTTGTAGAGTCTGCATGCACGTAGATCTTGTTGAGCCATTAGATCGGCCCTTACTGCTTCCTCTACCTCACCATGTTCACGCTATCTCCACTCTAGAACCATCCTGTGCAAGAAATTGCAAATTTTCCCATTAGATTATTGAAAAAACCTTATGCGTGGCCTCATACATAACTGTTTTCAAAACAGTCGTGTATGTACGTGGGTTTGAGGGAATTTTCCGTGTATATCCAGCCCTATACATGAAAAAAACCTCGATTTCTGCATGGGCCATAGCACCCATTTTAGGGTTTCCTAGAAAGCTTAATTGACCATGGAATTTCATAAAAATGGAACAAAATAAAAGAGAAGAGCATGGGTAAATACCTAGAAGAAACAATAGTGGATTCCGCCGGCTGGATCTCTTGGAATTCACTGTTGAAAATCAGAGTTGAAATGGGTAAAAGTTTCAAATGTTTTATAATATTTTGAATTGTTTACTATTTATAGAAAATTTTCAAATATTTGAAAATTTTTACCTCCTTTCCTATAGTTTCGACATTTTCTAACCATTTTGGACCATTTTTGACATAATTCATGATGTAGAGGACCTTTCTTAGTGGCATTTCAGCCGTTGGATTGACCCGTTCGTGCCGATCTCGGGTATCATATCTAAACTGGCATATAGGTTAGGTTTCATCATTGTCTGCATTTTGCATAACCTTATGACCATCTCATCATGACCTTAGGTATGAACCCACTCTATTATGTCACGGAACCATCTTCCTATTTTAGAAGTGGCATGATATGCGTGGTAGAGCTTCACTTTACATGGGTACCCTAGTTAGTGCCTTATTTGCATTTGGTGCCCATGTTGATGTTTTCTCTTTTAAGGTGTGGGAGTCCATTGTATAGTACTGCCATGACATTTTGCAAGAGCCTCATACTCCTCTTGATCTTTTGCTGGCCTATTTCCGTCAGGACTCCTCAGGTCAAGTTGTGAATGCATTATCATGATCTTTGCCTGCCTTATTGAGATTTATGCCGACTCCCCTGACATTGTGTTTTAGCCATATAGACCAAGCTTGTCTCATGTCTAGCCATGCAAAGCCATTTTTTATCCGTCGCAGCTTCTTTCCCTTTTTACCGGGAGGGGATTTTCCCCCAAGTGTCGATATCCTACACATGTATCCTTGCATTGAGCATAGGTATGTTCCACTACTTGGAACTAGTTTGTTTTCCCTTATGACACTTGTCTCCTCCTAGTTTGTAACTATAAAGCTATTTTATTCTTTTTTCAAGCTTTTCAAATAACTGAAAAAGTCCAAAAAAATCAAAAAACCAAAAAGCCAGACAAGGAAAGAGATTATATTTGGCAGCTGTCGAGTCGTGTTGCCTTCGAACAGAGCACTGTATATCACATCCATTGGTTGGGTTATAGTTTGACTTTAGGAGCTATACTCATTTATCTGAGTTTATCTCCACCAACTGGTTAAGCTTCTAGTCCCTATGGAGCCTCTGTCGATGCTTCCCATGTCACAGAGATGTCCCAGTTTTTATATCGAGTCTGTGTTAACTTTATTCAATCACCATACGCTGTTATGATATTGTTCGAAGGAAGTTGAAGCCTGACTCGACCATTCCTTAGTTCTCTTGAATTTGCATGTCGGCTATTCCTGGTATAGTTACTGGTTCATGCACCTTATGATTGAGTCCTTCCACATTATACAACTTTGTTGAGTACCTCGTGTTGGATGATGAGGGATGCCTTAATGCCCTCCTTCCAGTGGATTTCATCCCATCGACTTCAGATCATTTATTCTGGGATTGGAATCTAGAGTCATTTTGAGTGCCTTGAGACTTGCAGCCATCAGTGGCAGGTTCTCTCGCCATTGACAGCTTTTGGGAATACATCTTTGTCCCCTGATCGATGGATCCTCTCAAGTGTTTGACCTCAACACATCTATTCACACTTGTTAGTTTGCACTCTATTACCTTGATTCCCATTTTCAACATCGGTGGGTGATCTCGCGTCTGTTAATGGTATACATTAATGATCGGTAATCAGACGATGGACTACTATGTTCAACCTCGACACCTCTATTCGCATAGTAGGACATGTACTCGTAGTGGTTTGTGTAGAAGACTTTCCATATTGGTGGCATATCTTATATGCTACCTCCTTGATCGTGCCAGTGTTCATGAGATTTCAGCTCTCGTGATTTGATTCCAGTATATGTCAGATATTTCTAGCCACTATGGAGATCTTGATCTGTTATATATCTTTAGCCTCTATGGAGATCATGGTCCTTTGTATATCTTCATCATGGATATTTTGATCTATGTATATTGTATGTGGGGATGACCACTTATGTGATATCTTGTATCATGCCTATTCATGGCCATTGTACTCTTATGTATCCGGGAATGCTATATGTATTTGTAGTTATGTGTGGAGTTGTATTATTGTACTATGCTGATTGGGTGGCTGGTATTCCATTTTGGATCCTTCATCAATCCACTTATGGGATGGACTTATAATGTATTTCGTCCATCGTATGACCCCTATGACCTCACACATTAGGGGGCATCTGTTATAGCTGATTTCACCACTCCAGGTGAATCACACTTTGTATGGCCTTCCCCTGTCTCGCTGTAGACTCCTTATACCCCATGGACCATTTTTTGTCCTTTGATGTTTCCTTGACCATCCCTAAAAACATGTGAAAAATGATACACACGACTTTTAAACTTATAAGCGCATATATACGCGGGTTTGACCACTAAAACCGCGTACATCGGGATGTGTGCAAAATCCAAATCCTTTTGGAGTTTTTCTTGACATGGATCTGACTCATTTGACTCCTGGCCTTCCACATGCCTTGAGATCGCTTGGATTCAACCTTTCATTACCCCTTTGAAAAGCTATATAAGGAACCCCTTGGTACATTGAAGGTAGAAGAGAGAATTGAGAGCAAAGAAACTATAGTCCATTGTTGCTGGAACTTATGCTTGAGTCTACATCCCTTTGTCCCTTGGAGCACTTTTTTGTTCTTCCCAAGCTTGCCTTTTGCTTGTGAGCTTGCTATCTAGAGATGGAGGATTGAAGTGGTGGAGGCCCAAGTGGGGGATTTAGTTTCTCCGGTTCGTAGACGTGCCGACAGAGGTTGTATCTTGTAATCTTTGATTTATATTAATAGAAATATCTTTTCCTGCCCAATAATGTGTGTTTGAATGAATATTTTATCTGTTGGATTATGTCAAATGCTTATACATTATTGATTATATATGCTAGAATAGATCTAGCACCATGATATATAGAATGCTTGTATTGTTTACTTGTTGTTGAGGAAGTAATCTATCAAGCATTCTATATATCATGGTGTTAGATCTATTCTAGCATATATAATCAATAATGTATAAGAATTTGACATAATCCAATGGATAAAATATTCATTCAAACACACATTATTGGACAAGAAAAGATATTTCTATTAATATAAATCATAGATTACAAGATACAACCTCTGTCGGCACGTCTGCGAACCGGAGAAATTGAATCCCCCACTTGGGCCTCCACCACTTCAATCCTCCATCTCTAGATAGAAATCTCACAAGCAAAAGGCAAGCTTGGGAAGAACACAAAAGTGCTCCAAGGGACAAAGGGATGCAGACTCAAGCATAAGTTCCGACAACAATGGACTATAGTTTCTTTGCTCTCAATTCTCTCTTCTGCCTTCAATGTACCAAGGGGTTCCTTATATAGCTTTTCAAAGGGGTAATGAAAGGTCAAATCCAAGTGATATCAAGGCATGGGAAGGCCAAGAGTCAAATGATTCGGATCCATGTCAAGGAAAACTCCAAAAGGATTTGGATTTTGCACACAGCCCGATGTACGTAGTTTTAGTGGTCAAACCCACGTATATACGCGCTTATAAGTTTAAAAGTCGTGTGTATCATTTTTCACATGTTTTTAGGGATGGTCAAGGAAACATCAAACGACAAAAAATGGTCCATGGAGTCTAAGGAGTCTGCAGCGGGACAAGGGAAGTCCATACAACGTGTGATTCACCTGGAGTGGCAAAATTAGCTATAACAGTCACGCAATCCGTACGTCGCGTCGCGACTGATATTATTGAGTTGCCGATCTACGAGGGGCTGCTAGAGTTGTCTAGATTCCTCAAATAATTTGAAGAGAAAGTATTTGAACCTTAGAGGTTGATGGCACTGGAAGAAGCATTGAAGACCACCCGAGCATGGTGGTGGACGACTTACAAGAAGGCAATCCATGAATGGGCACAGTGTTGACGATTGATGATGGTGCACTTTGGTCATTTAGAGATCTATCATGCTGAGATATATGATGGGTAGAATGGCCTCACCGGTCATTTAATGAAATTCCAGGCCTTGTGTGTGTCACGACCCAAGGATGAGTGGGTCCATGATTTTGTTCATACTTTGGATGGGATGCCTAGATCCTGGTATGTAGTGGTGGAACTATGCAGAACCATAACTACCTCGGAGGAGTTGTCGGTTTTCTTTGCACAAAATTTTAGTTTCTGGGATGCTAACCCTGAGGTCCACAATGCATGCCAACTTATCCGTAATGTAGTATTGAAGTTTGTACTAGTCGCATACCCTGCAGATCCGCATGCGTAGTGTCATATGCTATCCATGATGACGTGTTACAATCTATCTGGTGAACTTGAAGATGATGATGAGCTAGGGAATGTCAATATTATAGAATCAGAAGGAATTTATGATGTTGTAGCACCAAACATACCAACTGACCCCATGAGTTATCTGCTGAAGCTCATAAACATTAACATTGGGACGGAAAAGAACCCGAATTTTTCTAATATTGGGGACTATTGGGACGATGATACAATGGCACATATTATAGATATGTTGCATGAGTTACAGGATCTCTTTCTAACGTGGATCTTGGAAATGAAAGGGATATTAGGAGATATAGGGGAGATGAAAATCCCATTGAAACCATATGTGAAACATGTGCGATAGAGGCCCTATCAACTAAAGCCTCTATACAAAGAATGTGTCAAGGCTGAGCTCGATCGAATGTTGGACGCTGGAATCATTGATCTTGTTGAAGAATCAGAATGGATAAGTGCTATGGTGGTTCATGACAAGAAGACTGGAGAGGTTTGTATTTGTGTCGACTTGAGGAAACTAAATGATGCCTACCTACATAATCCTTTTCCAACTCCCTTTACAGATGAGCTCCTTGAAGGGATAGGAGGTTAGGAGATGTACTCCTTCATAGATGGATTTTCAAGGTATCACCAAATCCTAATCGCAAAGGAATATCAGCATAAGACCACATTTGTCACTGAGTGGGGTTGTTTTCAATATACAGTCACGCCCTTTGTATTGAAGAATGCACTAGCAATATTTTCTCAGGTGGTTATCACTACGTTTAAATATTTCATTAAGAAGTTCCTACAGGTCTACATGGATGATTGGATAGTTTATGGTATAATTAAGGATCATTTAGCAAACCTGCAATTGATGCTGGAAAGGTGTCGACAACATCAAATTGTATTGAATTCAAAGAAGTGCATTTTTGTGCACCATTCGGGATGATGTTAGGACCATTCTATTATTCGACCCTACGAAGATCATGCTTCTGCTTAGTTTTCCCTCACCAGCAAATGTGAATATGCTTCATGCGATGCTGGGACACATAGGATACTATCGTAAGTTCATCAAAGGATACGTTGCGATTACTGCACCTATGGAGAAGCTTTTAAAGAAGGATGTTGCATTTGAGTTGAATCAAGAGTGTCAATGAGGAAGCTTCGACACACTGATGGCCAAGATGGTGTCAACACCTATACTTGTATTCCCCAATTGGAACAAGGAGTTCCATGTCCATGTCGACTCCTCTTCTGTTGTGTTGGGGGTAGTACTTTCTCAACCAGGCGAGGGTGACCTAGATCATCCGATCGCATTTGTAAGTAGGAAGCTACCTTTTGCTGAAAGAAATTACATAACCACTGAAAGAGAGGGATTGGCCATGGTTTATGCACTACAGAACTTTAGGAACTATATATTGGGTGGTCCCTTCAAAATGTTCATGGACCACTCCACTTTTCAATACCTGGTCAATAAGTCTGTGTTGGGGGCGAATATTTGTCGATGGCTGCTAATTTCTGAAGAATTCGAATTTGAGATAATTGTGAAGCCAAGAAGGTTGAATGTTGACCCTGATAATCTATGCCGCATTGAGATAGAAGAAGAACCCACTAATATTGATGATGGATTTCCTGATGCACAGTTGTTTCTGGCAAATATCACATATGACCATTATGCTCCAATCATTCAGTTCTTGGAAACTAGAGTTGCCCCAGAGGACCTGTCGACCAGTCATAAGAAGTAGTTGGTAGTGAAGGCTTGAGATTTCTAGCTTATTACTGGGAAATTATAGAAACATGGACCAGATGAAATATTGCAATGATGCATATTACCGCATGAGCAAGGACCTATTCTAGCAGAAGAGCATGTAGGAATCGTGGGAGGCCAGTATGGAGGAAGGGCTACTGCATGTAAGGTGTTGTGTACTAGGCTATGGTGGCCTACTTTACATAATGATGCAGAAGATTATGCACAGAGCTGCAATGTTTTTCAGTGTGTCGGCAAACCATCACAGTGGGATGAGATGCCACTTGTGCCACAGGTAACTCTACAACCTTTTGATAAATGGGCGGTGGACTTTGTGGGTCGAATTAATCCACGAAGAAAGAGGAATGGTGCACTATACATCATTACAGCAACGATATATCTAACAAGATGGGCGGAGGCCACACCAGTTGCAGACTGTTCCGGTGTGACAATAGAAAAGTTCATATTCGAGAATATTGTGACACAATTTGGAAGTCCCCGGAGGTGTAGGTGAAACATAAGAAAAGCACACCATACCATCCGCAAGCGAATGGGATTGTCGAGGCCTTTAACAAAATATTGGAAACCGTGCTTACAAAGGTATGTAATTCTAATCATGATGACTGGGATTTGAAAATTCTAGTGGTTCTATGGGCATATCGCACCACTTGTAAAAGGCTGACAGGATAGACACTGTTCAAATTGGTATATGGGCAAGAGGCAGTGATGCCTATGGAATACATTGTTCCTAGTCTGTGTATTGCTGCCGCGACTGAAATGGATAATGCGGAAGCACTAGAGGAGCATATTGCATAGTTGATCCAGCTTGAAGAGGACTGCTTTATCGTAGGTTTCCACCAGTGCATCAAGAAGGATCAACAGAAGGCATGGTATGATTGCCACATTAAGAATAAGCAATTTACACAGGGATATTTGGTGCTATTAAATGATAACAAGTTCATGAAGCATCCAGGCAAGTTATATATGCATTGGTTAGGCCCATATCTTGTTCATTTAATTACTTCTGGGGGTGCAGTTCAATTACAGCAATTAGATGGTCTGGTGTTGCCTAAACTTTTGAATGGAAGTCGCTTGAAGCCTTAAAGGATGGAGCCCAAGCTACGCAATGCTTGAGGAACTGTGAAAAAAAAATGGACTAGGTAGACATCAGCACGACGAGCACAGAGGAGGGGACTGTGCAAGGATACAAATCAGTAGCGTTGTGAGGAACACCACTTGGGATAGCCTTAGGGCTATGAGTTGGCCAAATCAACAATAAATACAGACAGTTAAAGAAGTTAGCCGATGGTGCTTGGTGAAGAGATGCACATTTATGACCAATCTGATTGTTAGTGAGATGAGATTGCCAATGGATTTGGGGTCGTTAATGTTGGATTTGGTCATGATGGAAATGGTGTATTTGGAAATCATGAGACTAGATCGAGAATTGGCTATAAGAAGGCACCAGATGTGAGCGTAAGGAATTGTTTAGTTGAACTAAGTGAATTTTTGAGCTTAGAGTAGTAGAATAATTTCGTGTGATGGGAAAGGAGTGAGATTGAAGTGTATTCGTTCGCATAGTGAGGATTGTAGAGTGCGGCATGTTGAGCAGTCCTTACACAATCGATATTTCGAGCGAGCAGGAATCCCCCGTTCGGCCAAGGAAAATCATAGAGGAAGTCATGACTATGCCAGTCAAGTCCTCTTCGATCACTAGAGGGAAGCGGAAGGCCCAGAAGCCCAGTTCCACACCACCGTAGAAGAGACACACACGCACTTCTCCAAGGGTGCAAGGGGAGGGAAATACATGGACCAGACCATCAATATTGGGAGCTATCGAGTCTGTGGTGCCCAGGGGCTTCTCTGTCAATGATATCTTTCAATATGTCACTCCAACGTGACCTGGGGAGAAGCCAAATAAGCTCACTAAGAATCATAAGTATCTGCTGAAGTTGTCACCGCCACTAGATGGGATGACTTGCTCAATGGACATCATACTTGCCTTGGTCAAGATTAAGTATGAAAACCATTATTTGGTGCTACTGAAGGACGTAGCAGATGAACCTTACTAATTATTTCCTATGGTGCCTGGCTTACCTTTCCAACAGATTCCTCACCCATGGGCGCAGGGCTTGGACAAGTCTGTGTTGTCATTAGAGGAAATTTGGGGTCTAAAATGGGCCTCCTAAGGAAAATAATAAAATAATAGTTAAAATAATAAAATAATACTTATTAATTTTGGAGGAAGAATGCAAAAAACTACTTTTTGTGTTTGTATTTTCGACATATTTCCCTATGTATTTACTCAAATTCTGAGCAGGATATCTCATTGGATGTGGAATTTGATTCTGAATTCAACGAGTGCCCACACTACATACTTTTCACAGACCTCGCTACCCCAAAAACAAGAAATACCTAGAAAAACATGATGATGATGTCATCATCACATTTTTTTTCGGGTATTTCTTGTTTTTGGGGTAGTGGGGTCTATCAAAAGTATGTAGTGTGGGTAATCGTTGGATGTGGAATTTGATTCCGCATCCAACAAGCTCTCCTGCTTGAAATTTGAGTAAAAAGACATGGAGATATGTCGAAAATACGAACAAAAAAAGTAGTTTTTTTTTCTGACAAATATGTCAATTCAACCATTATGGTTGGCTCATTTTATTGAAATTCTATTGGTTCTTGAATTCCAACTCACAAAATTTGTTGTTGACGCATTTTCTTATAAGGCCCATTTTAGACCCCAAATTTCCTCTAATGTGGGGCTCATCAACATGCCTCATTTCAGGCAATTGAATGAAGCCAATGCATGCATCAAACAATTGTTGGTGTGCTTTCATGGTGAGACACTGTGGTAGAATGACCCTATTCTTGTGATGGTTGACCTAATTTCACAAAATTAAAGGCTTACCAAAGGCCATAGAAGATCTGGCATAGTATCTCATAGGGAGGGACAATGACAAAATATTTCCTAGCAATTGAAGGAGAAATTTGGCTTGCAGCGCGATGGTTGCACCTATCGCATCGACAGGTTTAATGAGCGAGTAGTACATATCGGAGTGTACATTTTGGTTAGCAAGATCATGTGAAAAAAATTGCACCGAGGGTGTACAAATGAACTAGTCCCTGTTTCTATTAAACCAATTGCTAGAATATGTTGTCGTCGCTCAAGCCGGGGAATGACCCTTTTCCTACAGTTGGTTGTTGATTCTCATTATGTTAGTCACATGGATGGAGCCAGAGGACTACCAGCTTATGTCAGTCACTGCTATGGATGTGTGCAAAGGCGCACGGTATCAGAACTTGTGGTCAATTGAGGAGCCTGGTCAACAGAAGGAATGCATGATCCATTTTTGGGTCTATTGGGAAATGTTGCAAGCCGCAAGCGTCAAGGTTCCCCAGTTATCGAATGCCGTAGTAGTAAAATATCAGAGGATCCTTTAGTTTTCTATCAGGCCTCATTCCATTTATATTCAAATGAGATAAGACCCTGACAAGAAATGACTTCCTATGGCCTATAAAATTATAGATGAAGAATTGGATGCCGTAGTGCAGGAGTGGACGGTTCAATGGCGTGAACCTGTGAGTGCAGAGGAGATATCTATGGGGCCGCTAGTAGATGCCCCTATTGAGCCTATCCATGCAGCACAAATTATTCATGACTCCGATGGAGATTCGTCGACGACATCTGATCCAGAAGCACACTGCACCTTTGAGGAGGATTGAACCAAAAGGCGCATCTACTTCGACGCGGGAAATAGCTCCTGCTCTATGATGGAGAACCAACTACAGCGGCTCATCAAAGTTATCACAGACTCATCTGATGTTGCAACACAAGCCATGCGTCAGTCCCACCAAGAAGGGTTCATTGCAGTAAGAGCTAAGTTAGATTCTATTTATGATGTTGTTTCAAAAACAACACCTGAGAGGGCTGTGATGTAGGAATCCTCGACGATAAGCACCAAGCTGTGAGCTAGGAATGTCCAAGTTCCCTCGACTGCAATCGATGCAGGAAGTGAAGAGGTGAACTCATTGCTACAACCATTACCGAGCATTGATTTGTATCTCAATAAGTTACCTACTCAGGTTCTAGTGCGGCTGTAGTAGGTCATCGACCAGGAGTTGGTTGAAAGACAGAAGGAGCTGAGCGATGGGTACGTGAAGTCGTAGGATGTGACTAAGAAGCTGTAGGAAGAAACTGATGAGTTGTAGCAGGTCAAAGAGTAGCTTGTGGAGGGAAAGGAACAGGAGATTTCCACATTGAAGCGAGCGCAAGAAGAGCTGCAGCAAAAAGCCTTCGAAGAAATCACTGAGTTAAAGAAGGAGAAAGACCACCTCGTTGTCGAGAAAGTGCATTTCTATGCTAGTTATGACATAGTTGAGCAAGATGTTGATGAGGCATGTCAACACATCTATGAAAGAATGATAGAACTCATTGTAGTTTCCAAGGCTAGGCGACTTGGGGAAGTTATGTCCCATCTCCAGTTGACCAACAATCTACTGAATTCCCTTGTTTACCCCGAGATGCCTCTTGAGCAAATTGCCGAGTGGAAAAATACCATCGAAGAGATCACGGACCAGTTTGAAGCTATGGAGCAGGAAGCGAAGATGATCATCGAGGAAACAACATAGTTCTAGAAAAGTGTCATCCAGGATGACCAACTGGACCAATTGACCAAGCAAGCGCGGGAAGATAAAGCCTTTTTGACGACGCTGAAGACATCACTAAGAGAAATGCCTCTCATGGTTCATATTATGCGCTCTAAAGAGTTGAAAGAAGTGCAGAAGAGAGCTGCCAAAGCCCAAGAACACCAGCACAAGCGTAGCACTTAGCTGGAGGAATTTCAAGAAATTGGTGGGCAGTTGGTTGTCAAATCAGTTGCTTCGCTGCAGGAGGTACAAAAAGGCAAGAAGATGGTGGATAGCAAGGCTATGGAGGCACACCCACTAAAGCAGGATGTGTTAAATTGTTCGGACACTGCTGAACAAGTCCAGCTACAAGTTCATGAGATCTCATAGCAGTTTGAGGACTTCGAGACCAAGACAACGAATTCCACCCTGTCTACCTGACGTGGCTCAAGGATGAGCCACAAGACTGTGTTGGGGGCTTGTTGACATGGGTTTTGGGTAAGTGAGTTGCGTAGCACCGTGGAGGTTGAACAAGCTCACGAGACATCTCACAGGACCAAATCAACGCGATAGGCGGAAGAATAATCGTTTTTGGAATTTCTTATGCAATTTTGTATCGATTGACCACATTTTGTGGATATAGGTCACTAGTTTGTTAGAAGTTAGTTAGAAGTGGACCTTGGATGTAAAGGTGCAAGCCTATATATAGAATTAGATTTACAATTGTAGGAGAGGAATAATTGAGGTAGAAGATCATTCAATCAATCCAATTTTGTGATTTGATAATTGTGTGTGATCTTGTCGCTTCATTTTGTTCTTGAACAATTTTGGCTATGTATGTGTTGACCAACTATTGAATCTTGGGTTGTGATCATTCTCCTACTGTGGAGAAGTACTGTATGTTTTGGATTTGTTGCGTAGAAGTAAATGACATGATGAATGTTTCCCTAAATTGATCTTGTCTCTTATTTCTTTTATTTCTTTATGTGTTGTGATGTCAATGATGGATGTTTACTGAATCTGTTGTATGAATGAATGACACTACTGTGATGAATAAGTGAATGATGCAATATGTTAACAATCTGTTAGTTATGTTGATAGGTTATGTGATGAATGTTGTGATACTAATTAGCTACTCTTGAAGAATTTGATGATTATGATGTTGATTTGTTGATGCCCTGTCCTCCCTTCTTACTGTCGAAAACTTGGTTTCGACATTTCCCCTCGAACATCTCGGGTGGGACTTCATCCACTATACGGGTGTTGCCGAGCAGGGTGAAACCTGTCTAGGCTAGTGCTCAAGGAGATCACGCTAGTTGGGCGTCGACAGAGTGAGAACCCCTATCGACGAGACTTTGTTGGTGGGTTTTTCCCAACATTTATAGATGAATTCTGCGGGGCGAGAGGAGGATTTGATAAAGGAAAGACTCAAATGAGAGAAGAGTCTTTAATGATTCCTACTTTGATGTTCTGATATTGTGGGGTATTCAGAAGTGGAATGATGTTTTCATCATTCATAATAGCATTGGGTGTGATGAAATATAACTGATCGATAGTAACAATCCTTCCTTGGAATGGGAACTGGACGATCTGAAAGACAGACAATGCTACAGCTTGCATAGAATAGAACTAGTTGCGACCTAGGAGTAGGTTGTAATCCAAAGGAGCATCAACAAATTCAATATGAATGGAAACTGATTCCCCCCCCCATTCTACCTAGAGAGAGGGAAGTAATCCATATGGTTGAAATACATGACCATCAAAGGCCTTAAGTGTATTAGGTGAATGATTAATCTCAGGAGAAAGAATGGCTCTCCAACAAGACAGGGACATGACTGAAGTAGAGGCTCCCTCATTTAATATAGTACAATGGATAGTCTTCCCAATGGCCTTGGTAGACAATTGAAAATCCAACTGATGTGAGATCCTAGGTTTAAATTCATTTAGTTTGAAATCAATGATTTTACTGTTCTTAGGATCCATGGCTCCAAGTGCTGTTAGCAATTTTATTCCTTGTGTGGGACAAGTTTGGAGTACTTCTAGGGCCGAAATAACGCATGGTTCTTGGGACAAATATTCTGCAATTTTATAGTATTGGGAAGCACGTGCATTAGGATTGATAACAAACTTACGAAGTGTACTCTTGGGTGGGAGAAATATTGTATCAGGCATAGGTTTTTTGATGTGAAGACCATTGCTTGGAGAGGGGCTAGAAGCTGAAGATTTTTCGGATAGAACCTCATTAGGTTTCTTCTCTAGAAGGGGGTCATAACTATGTGCTTTTGTATTTAGGTTTATTGTTTCACTTGACATCATTTTAAATTCATCAATGGATGAAGAAGGCCCATGCAAATATTGATGATCAATTAACTATTGTTGGGTGGGGTAGGGTCTTTAAGAACTATTGGAGTGGGTGAACTCTTCAAAAACTTGTTAATTTCCTCTTGACGAGGACATTATTTAGTGAAATGATAACCTCCACATATTAGATAGGGGTAATTTACCTTTCTCTTATTTTTGGAATCAACATCAGGATTTTTTGGTCTATTACCTTCCTATTGATTTTCAGATTTTTTCGATTTGTTTTTACCTTTCTTTTTTCCACCAGAAGATTCATTAGATTGAACCGCATTGACCTAGTAGATGCAATAGGAGGGGGTGCAGTCTTGGGGGGTGGTGTTGGTTGAATTACTAGTGCGGTGGTTTGGGTTTGCTTCTTGGCATATTTTCCGATGTTTGAGTTTGAACTGAGCTAAGGATGCCATCTGCAGGTGGTTCAGTTGCAGGTCTTGACAGGTCCGATGTGGGACGAGGAGCATGGGGAATTAAGTCATACAGAGTACTTGACTAGGAATACGCCAAGTCTAAGTACTGAGCATGTATAATAGCTATCTCCTCCATAATAGTGCCTCCCAAGGAAACATCTCTGTAAATAGGGGGAAGTAAATATTTTGTGAACCAATCAACAAGTAACTGGTCAAGAATATAGGGCCTTGATTAAACTACATCTTTGTCTCCAGTCATGGATGTGATCGAAGAAATGTGTTGAGTTAGTTTGTCGAAGTGAGGTTAACAGGTTTGTACCTACCTCATACAAGAAGGGTAGTTGAAAATGAGTTATAATTCCATTGCTAAAGCATTAAAATCCCCAAAAGAGTGTTGGGGTAGCTCTATATACCATTTTGCAGCAACGCTTGTGAGGGTTCTCTAAAATAGCCATAGACGGATTGAACCGTCCATCATAGAATTTGATGAACACCATAGATGAAAATTTATCACATGGTTCTTAGGGTATTCATCGAGTTTGTTTTCAAACTTTTCTATATCCGAAGGTACCTTGACCGAAACAATAGGCTAGGATAGATTGTGATGTATAAGATCGTTAATAAATAGGGACAGATCTGGAAGATCTAATGTAGCCAGAAATGGCAATTGCTGATTGGGTTGAGGATATTGGTAATACTGGTATGGAATTTGCAAACTAGTAGGACCATAGGCATATTGATAAAAGGGGGTAGATGATTCCCCTACAGCTATTTGATTTGGTGATTGGTTGCTATAAGTTCCACCAGGTGTTGGACCACCCAAGGGAGGGGAGCCTCCACATGGTGGTGGTGGTGGTGGTCCTCCGGGAAGAGGCAGTGGTAGCGGTCCTCCAGGTGGGATCTTCTAGGTGGTGTACCTCCGTATGGTGGTCCTCCAGGTGGTGGTCTTCCAGGTGGTGGGCCTCCAAATGGCGAGCCTCCAGGTGGGGGTCCTCCAGATGGTGGACCTTTGGATGGTGGGCCTCCAAGAAGTCCAGTAGGTCCTCTCAATCCTACACATCCTCCAAATCCTCCAGGTCCTCCCAATCCTCTTGGGGGTCTTCCAGGTGGTGAGCCTCTGGGTAGACCACCATACCCTCCAACAGTGTTTACGCAAGATCCTCCATAATATGGGACATTGGACCAATTCAGTTGTCCCCAAGGGGAAAACACATTTCTAGGGTAAGGAATTCTGGGATAGACTATCATCGATGATGCTGGTTGATAAGCTTGGTGAATCGTAGGTGGTTGATTCCCGGGATAAGTATATCCCCAAGAAAGTGGAGTAAATGTTGGTTGGACCCATGAGGATCCTCCCTGACCAACATGAGTTATAACTGTAGTGGTATTAGGGGGAGGAATGTTTGTTGCTAAAGGTACTATAGGTAAGTTATTCCTCATACTAGAAACAGTCCCTCCAGTAGATGATGTAACTTGTGCTGGGGAATTCCCCCCGGGTGTAGAAACTATCGGAGAAGCCAAAATAGATGGGAAGTTCTAAATGGGAGAGGGGGTATGAATTGGATTCTAACTAGGATTTGGGGTGTGAACTGGATTTTGAGTATCCAATTTTTTGGTTGGTGACTCAGGAAGAAGAGCTACTGGAGGTGGTGAGAGGGAATGATACTTAGGTGGGGTTGTTCTTGAAGGACCGGGAAGAGGAGAAATACTTATCCTCCTCAACTTTTTTCATTTTCAATTCTTCTGTGTGTTTACGCAAATGCTTGATAGACTCTCAGAAGAAGTATTCATTTGACGAAGCATTATCAAGCCATCTCCTTAATGGAGAAAGTATAGATGGCTCTGGTTCAATTGTAGTAGTTCCATATTCAGAAATAGACAGTCCTAGAGAGACTCTCCAGAATGGAGCATTTGGACCATATTTTTCTTCTACAACTTCATTAGGTGGATGGTTGAATGTCCATTTCGATGAGCCGATTTCACTTTTCGTCAGAAAGCGAAAGGGTGGGTCAGCCACAGGAGGAAGTTGGACCAAAGGATTATCATAAATAGAGAAATCTTCTCTAGTTTCAGTAGCTACATTATTTTCTATACGAGCATTAGCATAAGCTAGTCGTTCCATGGTTTCCTCTTTGTGTCCTTCCATGAAAGGAGGAGATTCAGGAGGTAAACCCTACAATCTACGAGAACCCATCGCAAATTTCCCATCCAGGTTGGTGGCTAAAGTTTTCTAGCCTTGTTCAAAAAAGAAGAAAGACACACGTAAACAAACCTATGCAAGCTAAGGATACAAGCAGACTTAACTGACAGGATGGGCTGAAGATAATCGGTCTCTCACTAGGATTTTCAAGTTGTCATAACTCATGATATACTATAGGGTCCAATAGTGAAACGTGACAAGGAGGATTGGAACCATTTCTTTCCTAGACACCCGATTACCTAGAAGGCATGTGCATAGTATCTCCCCGAGTGCTATTCTCGGTGTATTTCTCCAACAAGATAGCCAAAGGGATTTTATCAGATGGTTTGGGAATCCTAGTAGGGTATCCTGATATACACAAGGTACGTGGGATCTTAAATTCGTATTAGTGTTGTCTAATGCACAACCGTTCGAAAGAGGCCCTCAGATATACAATCGAGTACGTGAAGTACCTTTTGATATACCTCAATGGTGCGTGAAAGCCCGTTCTATATACTAACGATACATGGAGGAACCAATCAAACCCCAGAATGCAATGCAGGCATGTAACGACACCTCTTATGTTTAAAGATGTTGGAACATGTCTCTATCCTATCACTCAAATTTCTATAAAATTTTAGCATAAAGCTACCGTTTATTTTATCTACATGGTTAGTCAAAGTTTGTGAGGTGTATTTTTTCAAAATGAAGATTTTAATCTATATGTGATGCACTTATTTTCTTCAATGAGAACTATCTAGAGTAGGGAAGAGACCATTTCTTTTTCCTTCAAAAGTACACAAATTCAATGCTACTTTCACCAACTCAATACAAGACCTAACAAGCAATCTTTTAAAGAATTTTTCAAACAAAACTTTTCACCAATAAGAACTCTAACTCTCTAAATCTAAGAAAGAAAATGAATCCTCTAATTATCAAAATTAAATCTACTCAATCACATAAAAAGATCTACTTGTCTAAATCACTCATGCGAGCCAACAATGAAACTTTCCTATGCATAAACAAGACATGATAACTAGTTTCTTTCTGTATTTTCAAATGTAACTTTCCACCTAAATGACATAAGCAAGATTAAAACAAACTGATTTAAGAGAGGCTACATATTTCCTTTTCAACATAAACTTTTCAGAGAATGGACCACACTAATCAAGAAACCCAAAACTAAACTTACACACAATTCCTTTTTTCAATATGAATTCTTTACTAAAGAGGAAATAAAGGTTTTGCAACTGATCTCAACAAGTGAGAATCAGGCTATCAAAACCACTCAGACTTAGCAATCAAGAACTCAAGCAAGACACACCAAAAATTTTCAGAGAAACAAAAACATAAAAAAATAAAAATGCAGGCAAAATGATGACCTACCTCAACGCAGAGAAGCAGGTTGCACCAGAGCACTGTAGGGGAATCGACACTTTTTATCCACTGTAACAGGGCGCTGACTATGCTCTATGCCAATTGTAGAAAGGAGCTAACGGTTCTAGATTTGAAGAGGAAAGAAGTGCCTATGAGACAACGACACTCTGTCAGGTAAGGCTAAGTGCACCGACAGATCTATGGATCGAAAAAGTAAAGATCTGCATAAGAAACCAAAAAAATTGAATGAATTGGACTGACAGAAGTAAAAGCAACTTCCAAACAGAGGCAATTAACAAAGCAGCAAGATGGATTACTCACCTTATTAGTTGAAAAGAGCTAAGGAATAAAATGTAAATTCACAAGCGAAAAAGTTACCAATAGTTGTAGATCCAACTGGATCTGCTCCAGACCTAACCAGATATGCCCCAGATTTGACTGGAATAAGATCTCCCCAACGAAATCGCCAATTTTGTTTCAGGGAATTCTGCAACTGGTGTGGACACTGCTTGTTCCTCTACCCTGTATGATGCAAGTGTAGAACAAAAGAAACATAGTAGCATATCCTTTCCCTAGATAATCAATTTAATTAACATGAAACTAAACTCATACCTTAGATCTGACTGTTCTTTGTCCTCGTTCCAAAGTCCTTGCAATCTTCAGTATCTACAAAAGAGATCAAAAGGCAAACATATGAGATGAGAGTATCATGTCAAATCAATAATCTATGTTGGTGATCAAGGAGTCTAACAACATTTAACAGATATTAACACACATTAAATATGGGAAAGGGGAACAATTTTGTATTAATAATAAAAGAGAGTAAAGTTACAACCATAAAGCCTTGATGTTGCTAGATTTATCCTCTACAACAGATCTATAATCCTTCAAACTTACACCAATCTCTTCACACATAAGCTCACTCTATATTTCCTCTAAATCAGATCTCAATCCAACAACATAAGGGTGCTTTCTTTGGACTCCTCTCACTCACTCCATGAAGGCTTCATTTATAGGAAAAAAATGATGAGATTCACTTAGGGAATGGATAGGAGGTGATACCAACATTTGAGGAAGGTGAATTCCACCTCTCTGTAGCTAGTGGGAACCAATTCCATAGAGGATTTCGCAAGGAATCTTCTAGATTTTTTTTCATGTTTTAGGTAAAATGATGCACTTCACTTAAGGTGAAACAATGTTGACGCTTTTTACTCACAAGGGAAAGGCACCGACGGTGCCTCCTGCCAATAGACAAATAGGAGCTGGTTCATTTTGCTCCATTGGACAGAGCACCGATGTCGCTCTATCACAACTGACAAACAATGTTGGTCATCCTAGGGTTGGAAAAAAGTCACCAAAGGAATTCTGGGCTATGCTTTCTGAAGGGTCATCAGGCACTAGTGGATTTTTCAAGTGCAACAATATCTCTTTCTACAGGTTTTCCTCGTTGTCTTGAAGCTTTTGCAATATTGTTGATGAAGAGATAAGATGCAAAGGTTGAAAGGAAACAATAAAAAAATAGAAGCTACAATATAATTTAATATATCTAATCAATTGACCAAGGATAATTACTACAAATGATATTAGAGATCATTTAGAGAAAAAAAATCATTTATGTATTGACAATAAGAAGGGAGAAATTACTACCATGGTGCCTTCGTGTTGTGCTTCTTCCAACTAACCTTTTTCCTCAAGATCTCAATGTTTCCTCTCGATTATAGAAATATTTCAACAGGATATGGGTTCTTTCTTGGTCCTCCCTCAACCATGAGGATGATATTGTATTTATAGGCCAAAAGGGGTGCAGGGAGTTGAATATTCTTGGGAGAATACTAAGGGATCATCCTAATATGTTAGGGGATTGACTACCACTTATGATGATCTATTGGGATAAGCCTCCACAATGGATTTCTTATAGAAGGATCTTGATCCTTCCCTTTTTTCCTTTTAACGAGTGAGAATGCACCTTGTATACAAGAAACCAATGTCAGGAAGAAACAATGCTCTCTGTGTAAAAGCAGAAAGTGTCATGAACACCTACTGTCATGAAATGTCCTACGGCCATTTCGGATGCCTTTTTTCATAAGGTAGGGTGTGTTCGGGTTTATAGAAATGGTTTTTTAAAAGTAAGAAACTCTTTTCAAACCTTTTTGGATTAAATACTCCATGGATTTAGGAAGGTACACATCATACTACCATGGTGACGAAAATATTTTGGTTTAACAACCATTAATGGCATTTTATGGGTATCATCCTCCTTCAATCAAATCATCCTTGAATGGGAAAGCTAGGGTTAAAGAAGTGGAGGATGACATAGAGGACCAACAAGAAGTTCTCCAATTATTGAAGGATAACTTGGTTATAGTGTGAAATAGGATGAAACAACAAGCATATCAAAATCATAGTGAAATGGGAATTAGAATTGAGATTGGATTATTTTGAGGCTATAACCATACAAATAGATGTCCTTCAAGCAGTAAAAGAAGGACAACAATTTTTCTCTAAAGTACTATTCCCCCTATAAGGTATTGCAAAGGATTGGAAGTATGGCTTATAAATTGGAGGTACCACCATCTTCACGTGTACATCGAGTCTTCCATCTTTCTTTCCTAAAAACGGTAATTTGTTGCAAGATCCCAATGTAGACTTTTTTATTGTAGATTGATGAAGATGTAAAACTAAAACTAGATCTTAAAATAATCATTAAGAAAATGATTAAGGAACTACCAAATTGATAAATTATTGAGTACCTCGTCAAGTGGAAGAACTTGCTAATAGAAGAGGCAACATGGGAAGATGAGTTCTTCATGTAGAAACATCCAGAGTTAATCAAGTGTTGAGGAAAAAAATTGTTTGAAGTGTAGGGGCATCTTAAGACCTATATATTGTGACATTACTTCATATTAGTATTATCTATGTTGGTCGGCTAGGACCCTAATTAAAATTATGTAAGCTATAGAATAATAAGTGGACCCTTTATCTCCTATATATATACCGAGAATATCTAGTCTGTAGCCATCTCATCTTGTCCTGTGTAATTATACATTGTATAATAAGTTTTTCCCCTCGAAGAGGATTTCTATTCATCTCTTTTATTCATTATTAAGGTACAAACTACTCTTTCATGGTTATTTTATGCTCTTTTTGGGAATTTGTTGCATAGTATTTTTCCTCTATTTTCTCTTGATTTAAGGGTGATTTATTTGTTACCTAATCCATTTGACTAGTTCATGTTGGGGGTTCTTCCTATTCCCTTGGTCATTTTTTACATGAGATCATTGTATAGCTATGTGATTTTATTTGAGGGGGGTTCTTTTAATATTAATGCTTAAATTATTCTTATATCAGGGGTGTGGCCATATTGGCCATCTCCATATCTTATTTTTGGGTCATTAGAATCTTATTCAACCGGGTTGATGACATGCATTACTCCATGATCCTATTTTCCTCTTTATTTACATGAGTATACCTATTTTTTCTCTTTTTTGTTTCTTATTTTGATGCCTAGGTATTCTATTAGCATTGGGATAAGTTATGTTTTCATTTTCTTAGTAGGGACATCCTTCTTCTCTTCTGTAATCGATGCTATCTTTTTCTCTTTTTGTCTTCCCTTGTTTTGGATAAGGATTGATTATAATTGTAAGGTATCAAATATGTTTTTATTTGTAGTTTTGAAACCTATAAGATCAAACTTTTCTTTTCACTAGTTTTTCATTTACCCTGGACTTTTTGAAATGTGTCCTCATATTTTATCTCTGATGTTTTTCCTTTGATGATGACCTCCTTTTTTTGTTAGCCTCAAAACAAATGACCATTCTCATTCCAAAATTTATACAATAAAATTGTATGTGCTCATAAAATAGGGTTTTAATCCATTCCATGTCTTGATAGTTAATGTGAATTAATTTAGGAACAGTTCTAGAGGAATTCATGTAGACTTATATGCAAGTGTATGATGTGTATATTCCTACTTTGGTTACCTTTGATATTTTTACATAAGGTCTAAGTGTATTTCCAATGCCTTCCATGATTTATTCATATTAGAATTATTGTGGTAGTGAGTACATTCATATCCTTATGAGTGCCAATGAGTACATCAAGGTTAAATATCTATACGTAGTATAATAGATGGAGAATAGTTAAGTTGTATAAGTATGGACCATTCTTAAATAATCAATCATGCCCTTATGTGCTAGTGATTGAACTCTATAACTAATTTTGTATTCTATTGCATGTTGACGCTTTAATTTGGGAATTTCATTTTTTCCCAAATCCTTACAAATTTCTTGATCATGCATGTATTGAATATAGTTGTTGATCTACCTGCATGGGTGTGGCTCATTGGTGGTTCACTTGTTATGAAGTCACATGTTGTAACTTGGAGGTCATGAGCTCAAATCACACCCGACTTTACTAGCATATCATGCTTGCAGAGTGTATGGGGAACCTAGGGGCATAGTAGTAGGATTGGATTCCTGGAACCCATGTCACGTTAGTACCAGCCCAATCTCTAGTTGTCGATTCCCCTAGCAAAAAAAAAAGAATATAGTTGTTGATCAACAGGAAGGTGACTTCATAGATTGGTTTATATATTTTTCCTAAGAATCTATCATTTCTCTTATCCCATATTTCTTTGGTTATGGTTGAATTGGGGAAGGTCACATAGGTCATTCCCTTGTGTTAATGGCCTTAACGAAGGTCGATCATACCTCTCCCATATCTAGGGAGGCTATGAACGTTGGAACTACTATTGTATTTAGGATATCCACATAACCAACTTTAGGGTTTTAATTGATCACCACTTGATACCCATCAATTTACCTTGTTCAAATAATAATAACATCTAAAAAAAACTAGATGCTAGAATCCTACGAATATCAAAAGTGGCCAAGAATCAAAATTTTGATGGATGTTAGAAACCTAACTAATAAATATCGTATTGCATTGAGAAGCACTTTATACAAACCAGGAGAGTGAGTGATATGTGTCACATCTATAATGGTGATGTGGCACATGTCAACTACATAAATCAAACAAATAAATATAAATTATAAAACAAGCACATGCCACCTCGAATTTTAAATATGCTACATTGTAAAACACATTTATAAAAATGTATATCATGTTTAAAATTCAAATTCCATTGATATCAAGAATAAATACAGGATGGACACCAAGAATAACTATTTTACTTCATAAATAACAAATGAATATTTAATGAATGAATGCAACTTTTGTCTATTTGTAGGATTTATGTGTTATCATTTCCAACATTATTCCAAATTGAGATAGTTTGCTCCTAGAGGATTACAATAGAAAATATATTGGATTGTATTTTTAAGTTAATAATATAAAGATGAATTAGATATTAGTTATGTATGAATTCAAAATAATCAATAATTGGGTAAATTGGAACTATTCTAGTTCATAATTAATTAATTAATTAATTTTTCTCTTTGTAGGATTTATGTGTTATCATTTACAACATAGCGTAAATAACTATTTTACTTCATAATTAACTAATTAACTAATGAACTTTTTTCTATGGGTAGGATTTGTATGCTATCTTTTACAACATGATTCCAAATTGGAATAGTGGTGTCATGTCAATTATAATGGAAAATGTATTGGGTGATGTATTGTTAAGTTAATATTATAACAATAAGTTAAATATTAGTTTTGTAATAACTGCAAATTAATTAATAATTAACTTGCAACAATTTTGCTTCATAATAAATCAATGATTGTAACCTTTGTCTATTTGTAGGATTTATGTGTTATGTTTACAACATGATTACAAATTGGAATAATCGCCACTATAATAAAAATAAATATTGGGTTATTTATCAAGTTAAGGTAATAATAGAATAATGAGTTAGATATTAGTTTTGAGTACATAACTATTTTACTATATAATTAATTAATTAATCCAACTTTTGTCTATTTGTAGGATTTATGTGTTATCATTTACAACAAGATTCTAAATTTTAATAATGGAATATATATTGGATTATGTATTGCTAAATTAGTCATAGAACAATGAATTAGATATTAGTTTTGTAGTAATTATGAGAATATATACATCTTAACTCTCCCTTTATCAAGATTTTAGACGGATCAAATCCCTTGAGATGCAAACCCCTTTTAGAGTCATAAATGTGAGGAAAGGTTTGCACCTCATTGGATTTGATCCCCCTTGGGGTTTGATAGAGCCAAAGTTAATATGGATATATGATGGTTGGTATTATGTCGTAAAACATTAAATTTTTGCATTGCATTCACTTGTTTTATTTTTTACAGGTTACTATAATCCATCGAGTGAACTTTCAACAGCTATATCCAAGTCAAAATTAAATTACAAATTTCAAACTCTACAAACTGCTACTAAAAATTTCAACATGGAAAACAAAATTGGTCAAGGTGGCTTTGGTTCAATATATAAGGTGATTTCCACATTCATTTTATTCTATTATTTTTTAAATACATGGATAAATTACATCATAATTGAATAATACACATTGGACATGTTGGCAGGGAGTTATACCAAATGGTGGGGAGATTGCCATAAAGAAACTATTTTCCAATAGAGAAGATAGTGTGAATGATTTCTTCAATGAAGTGAATTTGATAAGTCGTGTTCAACATAAAAACCTTGTCAAACTTCTTGGGTGTAGTGTGGATGGACCATATAAACTATTGGTTTATGAATACCTTCCCAACAGGAGCCTTGATCACTTTTTATTTGGTAATTTTTTTTAACTCTATAAATTGATTTTAGTTATGATCTATCTACAAATCTTGATAATTATTGTTTTTATTAGTTTTATTTATGTTATTTGAGATAGACTTGTATTTTGTAATAGATATAAACAAGGGGAAAATTTTAGATTGGAAAAAGAGATTTGATATTATATTAGGAACTGCCAGTGGGCTAGCTTATCTCCACCAAGAATCAAATATTCGCATCATCCATCGAGACATAAAAGCAAGCAATGTTCTGTTAGACCACCATTTCAAGCCTAAAATTGCAGATTTTGGGTTGGTTAGATACTTTGATGAAGATCAAACTCATCTTAGCACGGGAATTGTTGGAACTCGGTAAGATTATTATTATCTTTTTAAACACTCTTATTATAAAATGTGGCTAATACTTATTTTTCATTTCACAGAGGTTACATGGCTCGAGAATATCTTGTTCATGGTCATCTAACAGAAAAGGTCGATGTTTATGCTTTTGGGGTTCTAGTCCTAGAGATTATTAGTGGAAGAAGGAATAAGGCCCCCACACATGCAAATGACACACCATCTATCTTAACAATGGTAATGGCCTCATCATATACACAATTTGTTTTTTTTTCTTAAAATAAAATTATAATAATATTCAAAGCTTGAATATATGTATGGTGCAGGCTTGGAAATGCCATCTATCAAATAACTTTTCAGGCTTGATTGATCCCAACATCCAAGGAAACTACCAGGAGGTATTGCAAGTTGTTCACATATCTCTCCATTGCACACAGGCATCTGCAACACTGCGTCCTTCAATGTCTGAAGTTATCATATTCCTCACCAACAAAGAGCCAAATATTCTAGAAGTTAGTCAACCCCCCTTCATTGATGCCATCCATTTAGAACCAAATATAAATACTAGTATTGCGACAATCCATTCAAAATCAAACAATGATGTTACACAGAACCATTTACCTTCAAATACTACCATAAATATTTCACCTACATTAGAAACATATACTCTGACATCAAACATTTCTTCTTCCTCTACCACTTCAATGTCAGTTGGCACCATTTCAACAAGCTCCTTTGGTCCAAGATGATAGCAAGAAAATGTTTCAAAGTAATCACACATAATAAGATATTACTATTATATTTTAATGATACCATGAAAACATATTAATATTATTTAGAGATAGAGTACTATTTCTGTAATTATTTTTTATTAGATTCGAATTAATACAATGGTATCACATCTAAAATTCTTGTATTATAAAGGAGTGAACATAACGGCCATGTATTTGACATGTCATCAAGTATGTAATATATTCAACCTATAATTGATGTAATGTATTATTAGAGTGCCACCTGCAATCAAAGTATTTAATATATTATTGGAAAGTTACATGTAATCTATGCATTTGATCTATTAGAAAAGTGTTATATGTAATCTATGGATTTAATATATTATTATAGTTTTAAATGTAATTTATGGATTACTTGAATCATAATAAATGGAACATTATTAGTGTGAAATTAATTGAATATGAGTTAAATATACTCTCATTTTTATATGAGAAAATGAGTGAATGAGACACGTGATTTTCATTTGTTCTGTATATCCATTATTTTAAATGAGAATAAATTCAAAAATATGATTTTTTTATATGAATTTATAATATAATGCCATACGTATCTTGAAGTGTTCAAAATGCTTAATAAATGATGTTCGATTCGGTCACGGGGTCTCCTTAAATCAAAGATGACATGATTTTAGGGCCAACGTGTAAAAATACAATCTCTTAAAACACACAACTAACTATACAAGACAAAACATAAGCTTTCATCGGCAAACCATTACTCTTTTTGTGAACTGCAATGGAACGAGATCAC
>LPNX010228297.1:154239-191002 GCA_001517045.1 Pseudotsuga menziesii
ACCTGAGATAGGGATCAATTGTAAATATTTTGACCTTTATGTTGAGGACGTGTATATAATTTATCTATAAATATCCAGTTCTACTTAAATTAGTGACCACCCATGAATATGATCAATATTATTCACACATTTCTATAACATTTAATGATAGAACCGATGTACAAGTAGAATTTATTGAAAACATATTATAACTACATATTCAACTCCACAGGCTCTATACAACTCATTCTATAAAAGTATATGAAATTTTCAACATAAAGTTTGAAATATTTTCTTATGCATATGTTCACCTACATATAGAAGAGAAAGAATAAAGAGAAACATGCCTAATGATTCTTTGATTTTCCTTGTTTACCTTTTATGCATGCACAACACTTCTAAAAAAAATATACATTATATCAATAATGTGAGATCAAATCAAAGTTCAATAAAGGCATAGCTTTAAACCAAGATGCATCAAGTTTTTTCACTTGATATCCACATTTGACAAATAGAGAAGGTTCCAAACAATAATAACTATCCTAGATATTTCAATACATATACCGTCACTTACATCAATGCATATAATCCAACATTACCTTCCATTAAATCATTGTCACCCTATTATTGTGTTACTATGTGTTGACCCTCTTTTAGTTAATTAATGGGACAAGAATAACAAAGTGTTTGAAATTTATCCTTATTGCAATTTCTTTGAAAAGTTAAACAATAAAGTAACCTAATCCAAATATTTCAATGAAATGTATATTTTATCCTTCGTTGATTGTATTCTTCTGCATCTTATACCTTATATCAAAGTGGCTCAACACCTAGTTGAACTAGATAAAATAGATTAATAAGGATATTGGGTGAAATGTATGTTTTATCTTTCATTGATTGTATTCTTTTGCATCTTATACCTTATATCAAAGTGGCTCAACACCTAGTTGAACTAGAGAAATTAGGTTAATATGGATATTGGGTGATAATAGTTTTTTATGTGCTGAGTGGATATGATGATTATAGTCATTGGTTTCACATTTTAGGTTCTATCCTCAAATCAATTTTGGATTAATTCTTTGTATTTTATGTGATAAATCACTACAAACCAAATGATACATTTCATTTTATCATGTTACTATTGTGATAGAACATTATTATCATATTATATTCACTACATAGATGGGATATGGCATTATGATGTGGTAATGATTTTATGAAAGTATACATTGTCATATGTTCTTGTTCATATCCACCTTGGTTAGATATAGATGCAGATTGATGTTGGAATTTGGTCTTTCCATTGATGTCAAATTGAAGAAACATAGTGTCAAACAAGAAACATAATTTCAAACAAGAAACATAAAGACTTGAAGATTGTTGAAACTTTGGCGTGGCAATTGATGTAAAGTAAGAAGTTTATGAATCCATTTTGATGAAATATAGATAAAATATGTATACAATCCTTAGCAGTGCACAATACCCATCAAGTGATGGCTCTCTATATATGTGAAGCTAGTTTGTAGAAGTATATCGAGAATAAGTGTCCAAGTCTCATAGGTGTGTGAATATCACCAAGAAATGGAACCCATATGCACAAATATCACCAAGTCATGGGACTCAAGTGCACAAAACCCCATGAGGATGAATTACCAAAAGATGTATGTGAATGAAATATCTAATGAAGTGGTTATTTGGACTGAGAAGTAAGGAAGAAGAGGAATCACAGACTCAAAGAAACCCCAACTTGTGGACACATATTTTGAGAAAGAGGAGTATAAATAGGTGAGAGATGGATATGTTTGTTAGAATAATAAACCCATAGTTACCTACCTTCGACATTAATTAAGTCATTTTTGTCTTATTTACCTAGTCTCCTATATTCCACTCTATGCTAGTTGCCTTCTACATGTCATAGAAGTCAACACTTGCTAAAACCGAGTCATGGAGTGCTTGGAAAACCTCCTGGAAACCATATTTAGCATGTCTACTTTATTCCAGATCCTCCAAAGAGCATATCTGCTTTTTCTATAAAGCTGTCTGTTTTATTGAAAATTAAGGCAAAAGGGAAAGCAAGACTAGGTGTAGTTGACTTGTTTTTTTCCCACATCATCCTCCATCCTTTTCTCCTAGTAAAAGCATGTTTGAGTTGTCTTTCCATCCCTTATTAGATTTCCTACTTGATTTTTCCAATTTGTGAGCATCCTAGTGGATTTGGAAACTGCTTTATGCACCTATGGGGGATTTGACTAGATTTAGTAAGCCTACTTTTTGACTATTTCGAACGTCATCCTTACGCATTCAAATATCTCATGTAATTATATATTGTAGCGGCTTATTACTTCACAAGGTTGGCTATTGTACACTTATTCAATATAGATTAGTGTTATGCTCCAATTTCAGTCTCCTTTGATGTTAATTTTGCATGTTTGATTAGCAATTTTGTGAGTGTAATTGTTCTATCACTTCGGTTCAATTTCCACATGGTATCAGAGCCTTTGTAGATCAATTAATATCCTTCCATATTTCTATTTTAGGTTCGACATCTTGACTGGGAGCATATTCTGCTGATTGAAGGGCACAGTTTCTGAGCTATGGACCAATCTCAGAAGATCACCTTGACTCCATTTAATTTCTTTGAATGGAAAGTTGAGATGGAGATATTGTTGAGAGAGAAAGGTCTCTACAGGGTTACTATGGAAACTGAGGCAGAGCCCAATGTAGCAGCAGAGAAAATAAAATGGCACAACATGAGGGATGAGGCCTATGGTCTTTTCTGTCTGAGAATTTCAAGGGACCTCCTCTTCCATCTTGATGGATTGACATCACCTAATGAAGTGTGGGAGAATCTTGTAGAGATTTTTGGTAAGATAGATGATATGAGAGGACATCAAATTGAGAATGAACTAATCTCCTTAAGTCCCAGTAGCTTCGAATCCTTGCAACTCTATTTTTCCAAGTTTAAAGCCCTTGTTTTGCAGCTAAAACAGTGTGGGATTGAAAATAAGAAGGAGAAACTTGTTTTGGCCATACTCTCGAATTTTGGCCCTAACTATTCAGTGTTTGTTTTGACCTTCCATGCCACCAAGTTGACAGTTCAAGCCTGGAATATGCCTAAGCTTGCAGAGTTCATGGAATCCCTCACACAGGAACAAGATAAGTTAGTGATGATGGGCACCATCAAACCTTCCAAAGACCAAGATTTGGTTGCTAGAGATTCAAGGGTGGATTCAAAAAGCAAGAAAAAAGCTAAAAATCCACCTAAGCAAAAGAGAGACAAGAACAAGTCTCAAGAGGAGCCCCAAGGCTCCAAGAAGAAATTCCAAAAGAAGAAGAACAAAGGAGAAATGAGCAAGTGCATATACAGTAGTAAGGGCTATCATCTTGAAATATCTTGTATGAAGAAGCAAATTGACATGTTGACCCAACTTTTGGAGAAGAATAACATCTCCCTTCCCGATTGCTCAAAGAAGAGGGAAGGAGGATCAAATTCAGAGGACAGAGAGAGAGTACATGCTTTGGTTGCTGGCACATCAAGCTCACCTAGCTTCATCACAGACTCTAGAGCTTCTAGACATATGGTTTTGACAAAAGAGGCATTCTCCCCTCTTGACATGTCGAAAGGTCAAGCAATAGTTTTGGGAGATGACTCTCTCACTGACAATTTGGGAAAAGGAAGGATTGATCTTAACCATGGTAAGTTCAATAATGTGTTGTACGTTCCAGGTCTTGCCTCTAATATCTTGTTAGTGTATCAGATGACTCACACAGGGTCTCCAAAGAAGGTAATATTCTCCCCTGATGATGTTGAAATCACAGAAATTTCGAATGGTAAAGTCATATCAAAAGGTGTTGTTGATCACACTTCGAAGGTATACATGTTTTCCCATTTTGTACCCTACGCAAACCCCTCTGCTCTTTTGATTCATGCTAATGAGGAAATCAATTTTTGGCATGAAATATTTGGCCATATTAACTATAAGTATATTTCTGATTTAAGTTAAAAAGATATGGTCATAGGGTTACCAAAGATCAAGTTTTCCAAGGGAGTCTGTCAAGGTTGTATCCTAGGAAAACACCCAGAGCATAAAATTGAGAGAGCTAGTCATGAGAGAACCTCTGCACCTCTTGAGTTGATCCACAGTGACATTGCTGGTCCATTTCCTCATATGTCCATGAGTCAATCCAAATATGCACTGGCATTCATAGATGACTTTTCTAGGTATTGTTGGGTTTACTTCCTAAAGCATAAGTCTGAAGTTTTTGACCTCTTCAAAGTCTTTAAGGCCTTGGTTGAAAACCAGTCTGGGAGGAGACTCAAGATCCTCAGATCTGACAATGGTGGTGAGTATGTAAATTCTTAGTTCATTCAATATTGTAAAGATGTAGGTATTCAGATGTAGCATTTGATCCCTTACACACCATAGCAAAATGGTGCTGCTGAGAGAAAGAACAGGTTACTGAAGGAGATGGCAACATGTATGATGGAGGCTAAGACTTTGCCACCAAATTTTTGGGCCTAGGATATAAACTGTGCACCCTACATCCATAATAGGGTGCCTCAGAAATAACTTTATGGTATGACTCCTTTCGAAGCTTGGAGTGGGCACAAGCCAGATGTGACCCATTTTAGGATTTTTGGCTCAAAGGCTTGGGCTAGAATTCCAACTGAAAAGAGAAAGGCTTTGGAAACCCAAAGCCAAGAGTGCCTATTTGTTGGGTATTATGAATATTCAAAAGGGTACAAGCTGATCAACTTGAGCACTAACAAATATTTCATTGAAAGAAGTGTTCAATTCCAAGAAGAGCCTTTAGTAGCAGTTGAAGTTGGAGAGTCTTCTTCACCACCAGATCCATTGATTGTAAGTGGAGAGACTAATGAGTCTGCTGATTCTGATATGTCTGATAATGATGATTTGATTGTAGATCCTGATAGTCCTACAAGACCAAAATGGGAAGCAAACACCATTCATGCAGCTAGGGAACTAGCTAGAAATCCTAGTGACACTAGGAGGACTATATCTCAGTTTGAGAGTGCCCTATGTATGAAAGATCCCTTATTTACTGAGAAGTGTTGTCTGATGGTTGAATCAGATCCATAGATATATGAAGATACAGCACATGATCCAATATGGAAAACAACCATGAAATAAGAATTCAGCTCGCTCCAGAAGAACAACAATTGGGAACTAGTTGATCTTCCCCCAGGGAGGAAGCTAGTTCAATGTAGGTGGGTTTTCAAAACTAAGTTTGCTGCTGATGGTTCACCTTTGAAATATAAGGAAATGTTGGTAGCCAAGGGCTACTCACAGGTACATGGTATTGACTACAATGAAACCTTTGCATCACTGGAAAAGATGGACTCAACAAGGCTAGCTTTAGCCATTGCAGCTTCGAAGTAGTGGGAGGTACATCACATGGATGTGAAGTGTGATTTCCTAAATGGAGATCTCACTGAAGAGATTTACATGCACCAACCTCAAGGGTTTGTTTCTAATCCATCTTTTGTGTGCAGGTTAAAGAAATCATCGTATGGGCTCAAGCAAGCCCCCAAGTCGTGGTATGCCAAGATTGATCGCTTTCTGCTGTCATTGAGTTTTGTTCAATGCAAGTATGATCCTAATGTTTATTTGAAGTTGATTCATGGTTATTTGATGATTATTGTCTTGCATGTGGATGACCTTTTGATTACAAGAAGTTCAAAGAAAGATATTGTCTCCTTGAAGAATGCAATGAACCATGCATTTTCTACGACTGATTTGGGATTGTTGAGCCAATTCTTGGGTCTCAAAATTGCTCAATCCCAACATGGAATCAAAGCACATCAGTCCAAGTACACCTCATATTTTCTAAACAAGTTCAACATGAAAGATTGCAAGAGAGGTAAAACTCCCTTCCTTTCAGGATTTAAGCTTGAAGAATCAGATTTTTCTCCTATGGTAAATAATACAATGTATAGGAAGTTTTTGGAAATTGAACCCAGGTTTTAGAACAATTACACTCACAAAAATTGCCAATCACACACAAAGGAGACTGAATATGGAGCAGAACACTAATCTGTATTGAATAAGTGTACAATTTCCAACCTTGTGAATTCATAGGCTACCACAATAAATAATTACATGAGAGATTTGAATGCATAAGGATTCCATTCAAATTTGGTCAAAAGCAGGCTTACTAAATCTAAGCAAATCCCCCATAGGTGCATAAAGCAGTTTCCAAATCTGTCTAGGAGCCCACGAATTGGAAAAATCAACTAGGAAAGATAATATATGATGGAAGGACAACTCATACATGCTTTTATTAGGAGAAAAGAGTAGCGGATGATAAGGACAAAAAACAAGTTAACTTCACACAGTCAAACTTTCCCAATTGCCTTAAAATTCAGAAAAAGCAGAAAAAAGTAGACATGTGCTAGGAAGTCCAGGGATAAAGAATATTTGATTCCAAGTGGTTTCCCAAGTGCTCCATGACTCAAATTTAGCAAGTTTGACCACTTTGGATGTGTGGAGGACAACTTGCATAAGGTGGAATATGGAAACTAGGAAAATAAGACAAAAATTGGATTAATTAATGTCTAAGGTAGCTAACTATGGGTTGATTATTCTAAGACACCCCCTTAAGCCTGAATTATGAGTAAAATATCAGAAAATTATAGGGCCTAGCAATAAGGCTTAGTCACCCTTTACATACTACATGTCCATTTAACCAATGAAAGAGGCAAAAACCCAGTGGGAAAAATCCTCCCTTAAACATGGACAGTAAAACAAAATTTGAAAATATTGTCATCACTTATGCTTCATAGCATGATCAGAAATCCCCAGTAGTTATTTGAGATTGCTGAATGTCTTCTCACAAAAAAAATTGGTGAAGATATCTGCTACTTGTTCTGAAGATGAACAGAAGAGTAGGTGAATGGTGCCATCATGCACAAGCTGTTTGATGTAGTGCATATGGATCTCAATGTGTTTCGTTCTCTATCTCTGAATTGGATCATTGCATATTTGAATGGCACTCTGATTATCACAATAGATAGTAGTTGATTATTCTGATTCGAACCCACACTCACCAAGTAACCCCTGCAACCATAAACATTGAGTTGCTGCATTAACAACTCCTCTGTATTCTGCTTCTGTATATGAGAGTGCAATGACACTTTGTTTCTTGCTTGACCAGCTGATTGCCCCTTCAGCAAGCATGAACACATATCCTGATGTTGACTTTCGATATGTGTTTTCACCTACCCAATCACTGTGAGTAAACCCAATCAAATCAAGATCAGATTTAGCTTTGTAAAAGATCTCATGAGTCCTTGTTCCCTGAACAAAGTTAAGGATCCTTTTGGCTGCTCTCCAATGGATCTCATGAGGCTGATCCATGTATCTTGAAGCCACACTTACTGCATAAGAAATATCAGGTCGAGTATGTGTAAGATACAGCAGACATCCAATCAATTTCCTATACAATGTATTGTTTACCATAGGTGAAGAATCAACTTCTTCAAGCTTAACTCCTGAAAGGAAGGGAGTCTTGCTTGGCTTGCAATCCTTCATATTGAATTTGAGAAGGCATGGTTCATTGCATCCTTCAAGGAGGCAATTTCATCCTTTGAGCTTCCTGTAATGAGAAGGTCATCAACATACAAAAAAATTATCATTAATGAACCATGAATCAGCTTCAAATAGACATTTGGATGTGACTTGCATCGAACAAAATTCAGTGATAGTAGAAAGCTATGAATCTTGGCATACCAAGCCCTGGGGGCTTGCTTAAGCCCATACAATGACTTCTTTAGCCTGCACACAAGAGATGGATTAGTAGAAAATACTTGAGGCTGCTGCATGTAAATCTCTTTAGTGAGATCTCCATTCAGGAAAGCACACTTCACATCCATGTGATGTACCTCGCACTGCTTTGAAGCTGCAATGGATAAAGCTAGCCTGATGGAGTCCATCTTTGCCACTGGTGCAAAGGTATCATTGTAGTCTATGCCATGTACCTGTGAGTAGCCCTTGGATACCAATATCACTTTTTATTTCAAAGGTGAACCATCGGCAGCAAATTTGGTTTTGTAAACCCACTTACATTGAACTAGATTCCTCCCTAGGGGAAGATCAACCATCTCCCAAGTGTTGTTCTTCTGGAGTGAGCTGGACTCTTCTTTCATGGCTGTTTTCCATCTTGGATCATTTGCTAAATATTAATATGTCTGTGGGTCTGATTCAACCATCATATAGCATTTCTCTACAAACATAGGATCTTTCATGCACAGAGTACTCTTAGACTGAGATCTAGTCCTCCTAGGATCATTAGGATTTCCAGCTAGTTCTCCGGCTACATGAATGGTCTTTGCTGCCCATTTTGGTCTTGTAGGACTATTATGATATGAAATTAAATAATCATTATCATACATATCATAATCATAAATTTCAACTATCTCTTCACTTACACTCAAAGGTTCTGGTGGTGAAGAGGATTCTCCAACTTCCACTGCTGCTAGGGGCTCTTCTTGGAACTGAACACACCTTTCAATGAAGGATTTGTTTGTGCTCAAATTGATCAGCTTGTACCCTTTTGAATATTCAGAGTACCCAACAAATAGACACTCTTGGCTTTGGGGCTGCAAAGCGTTCCTCTTTTCTGTTGGAATTCTAGCCCAAGCCCTTGAGCCAAAAATCTTGAAATGGGTCACATCTGGCTTGTGCCCACTCCATGCTTCGAAAGGAGTCATAACATCAAGCCATTTATGACGCACCCTATTCTGGATATAGGCTGCATATTTTATAGCTTCGGCCCAAAACTTTGGTGGCAAAGTCTTAGCCTCCATCATGCAGGTTGCCATCTCTTTCAGTGATCTGTTCTTCCCCTCAGCAACACCATTCTGCTGTGGTGTGTAAGCGATAGAATGCTGCATATGAATACCTACATATGCACAATATTGAATGAACTCATACTTGACATACTCACCACCATTTTCAGATCTGAGGACCTTGAGTTTCCTCGCAGACTGGTTTTCAACCAAAGCCTTAAAGACTTTGAAGAGGCCAAAAACTTCAGACTTGTGTTTCAGGAAGTAAACCCAGCAATACTTGGAAAATTCATCTATGAATTTCAATGCATATTTGGCTTGACTCATTGACATATGAGGAAATGGTCCAGGAACATCACTATGTATCAACTCAAGAGGTGCATAGGTTCTCTCATGACTAGCTTTCTCAAATTTATGCTCTAGGTGTTTTCCTAAGATGCAACCTTGACAGACTCCTTTGGAAAACTTAATCTTTGGTAACCCTATGACCATTTTTTTTTCACTAAGATCAGAAAGATACTTGTAATTGAGGTGGCCAAATCTTTCATGCCAAAGCTTGCTTGCCTCATTAGCATGAATCAGAAGAGCAGAGGGGTTTGAGTAGGGTAGGAAGTGTGAGAACATGTATACCTTTGAAGTGTGATTTGCAAGTCCTTTTGCAATGACTTTACCACTTGAGATATCTATGATCTCAACTTCATCAGGGGATAATATGACCTTCTTTGGAGACCCTGTGTGGGTCATCTGATACACTGATAAGAGGTTAGAGGCAAGACCTAGAATATACAAGACATTGCTAAACTTACCATGGTCAAGATCAATCCTCCCTTTTCCCAAACCTTCAGTGAGAGATTCATCTCCCAGTACAATTGGTGGACCTTTCGACATGTCAAGTGAGGTGAATGCCTCCTTGGTCAAAACCATATGTCTTGAAGCTCCAGAATCAATGATGAAACTAGGTGAGCTTGATGTGACAGCAACCAATGCATGAACTCTCTCTCTGTCTTCTGAATTTGATCCTCCTTCCCTCTTCTTTGAGCTATCTGGAAGGGAGATGCCATTCTTCTCCAGGAGTTGGGTCAGCTTGTTAATTTGCTTCTTCATGCAGGAGCTTTTAGGATGATTTCCCTTACTGTAGTATGCACACTTGCTCATTTCTCCTTTGTTCTTCTTCTTCTGGGGGTTCTTCTTGGAACCTTGAGGCTCCTCTGGAGACTTGTTCTTGCATTTTTAATCCACCCTCGAATCTCCAGTCACCAAATCTTGGTCTTTGGAAGGTTTGATGGTGCCCATCATCACCAATTTATCTTATTCTTGTGTGAGAGATTCCATGAAATTTGCAAGGCTAGGCATTTTCCAGGCTCGAGCTGTCAACTTTGTGGCATAGAAGTTCGATACAAACACTAAATAGTTAGGTCCAAGCTTTGAGAGTATGGCCAAAACTAATTGCTCATCCTTCTTTTCGATCCCACACTGTTTTAGCTGCAAAACAAGGGCTTTGAACTTGGAAAAATAGAGTTGCAGGGATTCAAAGCTATTGGGACTCAGGGAGATCAATTCATTTTCAATTTGATGTCCCCTCATCTCATATGTCTTACCAAAAATCTCAACAATCTTCTCCCATACTTCATTTGGTGATGTTAATCCATCAAGATGGAAAAGGAGGTCTCTGGATATGCTCAGACATAGGAGACCATAGGCATCATCCCTCCTGTTGTGCCATTTAATTTTCTCTGTAGTTGCATTGGGCTTTGCTTCTATTACCATAGTCAATATATAGAGGCCTTTAACTCTCAACAGTATCTCCATCTCTGCTTTCCATTCAAATAAGTTAAATGGAGTCAAGATGATCTTCTAAGATTGATCCATAGCTCAGAAATTGTCCCTTCAGTCAGCAGAATTATCCCAGTCAATGATGTCGAACCTGAAATAAAAAATTTGAAGGAAATAAATCAATCTACAAAGTATTTTATACCATGTGGAAACTGAACCCAGTTTTTAGAACAATTACACTCACAAAAATTTCCAATTACACATGCAAATTACACACAAAGGAGACTGAATATGGAGCAGAACACTAATCTATATTGAATAAGTGTACAATAGCCAACCCTGTGAATTCATAGTCTACCACAATAAATAATTACATGATATATTTGAATGCATAAGGATGCCATTCAAATTTGGTCAAAAGCAGGCTTACTAAATCTAAGCAAATCCCCCATAGGTGCATAATGTAGTTTCCAAATCTGTCTAGGAGCTCACGAATTGGAAAAATAAATTAGGAAAGCTAATAGATGATAGAGGGACAACTCATACATGCTTTTCTTAGGAGAAAAGAGTGGAGGATGATGAGGACAAAAAACAAGTTAACTTCACCTACTCAAACTTTCCCAATTGCCTTAAAACTCAAAAAAGCAGGCAATAAAGTAGAAAAAGCAGATATGTGCTAGGAAGGCCAGGAATAAAGCAGATTTGATTCCAAGTGGTTTCCCAAGCACTCCATGACTAAAATTTAGCAAGTTTGACCACTTTGGATGTGTGGAGGACAACTTGCATAAGGTGGAATATCGAAACTAGGCAAATAAGACAAAAATTGGATTAATTAATGTCTAAGGTATCTAACTATGGGTTGATTATTATAACACAGTTGATTGGGTGTTTGATTTATCTTACACACACTTGACTTGATATATCTTATGAAGTTAGTGTGGCTTCAAGATACATGGATCAGCCTCATGAGATCCATTGGAGAGCAGCCAAAAGGATCCTTAACTTTGTTCAAGGAACAAGAACTCATGGTATCTTCTACAAAGCTAAATCTGATCTTGATTTGATTCGGTTTACTGACAGTGATTAGGCAGGTGACAATACAGATCAAAAGTCAACATCAGGATATGTGTTCATGCTTGCAAAAGGACCAATCAACTGGTCAAGCAAGAAGTAGAGTGCCAATCAACTGGTCAAGCAAGAAGAAGCAGCAGACATCTTCCCCAAAGTTTTTTGTGAGAAGACATTTAGCAATATTAAATCACTATTGGGGATTGTTGATCATGCTATGAAGCATGATTGATGACAAGATTTTCAAATTTTGTTTTACTGTCCATGTTTAAGGGAGGATTTTCCCACTGGGTTTTGGCCTCTTTCCTTGGTGAAATGGACATGCAATATGTAAAGGGTGACTAAGCCTTGTTTCTAGGACCTATAGTTTTCTGATATTTACTCATAAAGTCAAGCTTAAGGGGGAGTGTTAGAATAATCAAACCATAGTTACCTACCTTAGACATTAATTAAATCATTTTTGTCTTATTTACCTAGTCTCCTATATTCCACTCTATGCTAGTTTCCTTCTACATGTCACAGAAGTCAACACTTGATAAAATTGAGTCATGGAGTGCTTGGGAAATCTCCTAGAAACCATATTTATCATGTCTTCTTTATTCCAGATCCTCCAAAGCACATATTTGCTTTTTTTGTAAAGCTGCCTATTTTAGCAGCAAAACGGAAAGCAAGACTAGGTGTAGTTGACTTGTTTTTTTCCGACATCATACTCCATCCTTTTCTCCTAATAAAAGCATGCATGATTTGTCTTTCCATCCCTTATTAGCTTTCCTACTTGACTTTTCCAATTCGTGAGCATCCTAGTGGATTTGGAAACTGCTTTATGCACCTATGGGGGATTTGACTAGATTTAGTAAGCCTACGTTTTTACTATTTTGAATGGAATCCTTATGCATTCGAATATCTCATGTAATTATATATTGCAGAATCCTATTACTTCACAAGTTTGGCTATTGTACACTTATTCAATATAGATTAGTGTTATGCTCCAATTTCAGTCTCCTTTGATGTTAATTTTGCATGTTTGATTGGCAATTTTGTGAGTGTAATTGTTCTATCACTTGGGATCACATTCCACAATGTTGAAGTAAGCTTGAAAGAGTGAAAGATGTAGAATACTAAATTTGCAAGATTCAAATTATTGGGCTTTTAATGGCTCGTTGATCCAAAAGAATGAAACAATAGAGAACCAAATGTGCAAATCAGTAAAGTAGAGCAACATACAGTGCACAAATTAGACAAATGTACTTGATAAGTGTAAAGATATGCAACTATAATTGTAGACCGAGGTAGTGAATTATAAATCACATATCACATATTGTTGAAATTGTAGATTGTGGAAGTCGTTATTCACAGATTATGAAAGACACATATTGTAAAAGATGTGGTTCGTTGAAGTTTTAGTTTGGTGTATATATATCTACTTATTTTACAAGTTGGTGGGAAGGGAAAAGAATAGGGAATTGGAGCTTCCTTTTAGACAGTGCTAAAGAACAAGGGTGGCAAGTTGGGGAAAGGATAGGAGATTGCAATCTCCCTCTAGGTTGGTTCTTAAACACAACAAGTAATAGCTTGTGTAAAAGTATTGGTGTCCTCTCAGGATGGTCCCTCAATATATCAATGTGGTGCTTGCACAAAGGATTGGTATCCTTATAGGTTGGTGCATGCAATCAACAAGTTAGTGCTTGTACATGGGATTGGTGTCCCAATCAAATTATGTCTAAGTGAGTTGGTGTTCACATCTTGGATATTTTTTTCTCCTGTTTTTTTATGTAATCAAATTATATATATTTAATTTTTTTTTTCAAACGTTTTGTGCACATTTGTTTCTTTTTGATAATATTTAAATTGAAATTGGTGCAAAACTCAAAAATTGTATTAAACTGAGCTTGATACTAATTCACCCCCCCTCTCAATATCAATAAGAAGTCCAACAATTGGTATCAAAGTGGGTGTATTCAAGAAAAACCTAACAACTAGAATATATAACATTGCACAAATATGGATAAATAGGAAGGGATTTCTACAAATAGAGCACCAAGATTTGATGGTTTAAATTATACTTTCTGGAGACTAAGAATGGAGGTATATATGCAATCTTCGGGAGATTATGTTTGTAAATCTATTGAAAATGGTTGTGGTGTTCCGAAAACTGCACCAGTTGATGTACCTGACAAAAGGAAGTATGAATATAATGCATCGATCGATGTAGTTGACAAAAGGCAATATGAATATAATGCATGAGTCAATGTAGCTGATAAAATGAAGTATGGGTATAAGGAAAAGTTACATACTTATTCAGTTTAATTTGAAACCTAAAGATGAGAGAAGAAGAAATAGTGCATCATATATTCTTCAAGTGGATGAAATCATTAATGTTATCAGAGGTATTGGAGTAGAAATAGATGAAGAAGCAGTTATACAAAGGGTGCTAAGAAATTTTCCATTGAGATTTGACTCCCATTGACATGGAACCCAATTTTAGTTCATAAAACTCTTTAGCTCTTTCTTCATAATACTATTACATAATTGATATCGCTAAGTTAACAAAATACGTTCTTCATGGGATTCTTACTGCATATGATATGAGAAGTGAAAAGGAGAATCCTTCTAGGTAAGAAGTAACTTTCAAAGCCACCAAGAAAACAAAATGCAATAAGCACGAGCAGAATAAGAACTCATCTAATGGATCATACAAAGAGGAAGCAAACTTTGTGAAAAAAGATAAAAAGGGGTCATGACAAATAGAAATGGAAGATACTTTTTAAATTCTTTGCATGTGGTAAAGTATGCCATTTTGATTCCAAATATACTTTCAAAGAAAGTATAGATAATAATAGTGAAGAATATTTCAATCACAAAGAACATCACCAGAGAAGGAACAAGTTACTCAAACAAAAAAATGGTTTGTATTCCAAGGAGGACAATAGTTCATCTGATGAAGATGAAAATCCAAAGGAATTTCTTTTTATGGAAATTGAAGAAGTCCTAAAAATGAGGAGTTAGAAAATGAAGAGATGGAAGAAGTAGATTTTGAAGGAGAGCTTGACAGTTCTCTAGAAGAACTAAAGAAATCAAGAAATAATAACAAACATCTGTAGGAACAACTATCAAAATATGAGGAACAATTCAAAAAGATAATAAAATTAGAGGTGGACAAACCAAAACAATTGAGACAAAAGGAGGAAAAAAGTGAGAAGTTAGAGGTTGAATTCACTTACTTAAAAATGGAATTGCAAAAAATCAACATCCGATTGAGTTTTCAACGGAATTTCAGTGGAATAACTAAATATCTAGATGAAATTATTAAAAATAAAAGGCAACCATTGTTGAAATATTGAGAGAGGGGTGAATCAACTATTTGTAATATTTAAAATTTTAATCAAAAGCAGGTTGTTGATCACCAAAAACAGCACATCATCAACATGTATAAAATTAACAAGTTGCACAGTACACAATAATTTTTGACGTGGAAACCCAAGTTATGGGGGTAAAACCAAAGAATCCTTTTAAAAATAGTTTTCTAAAAATAACTGGAAGCAGGAAAAAAAACCCTTACTGTAAAGAATTCAGTTTTCCAGCTGCAACTGGAAGGAGGCTTCAACCCCGTGATTTACAGGCTCCAACCTGAAGAAATATACAACTCTCTAGTTCTTTGGATTCAACTGAAAGGAGGCTATGACCTCCTTTCCTTGCCCCATTCTTCCACCCTGATATGAAGTTAGAAACCGTTGAACCATTAGCGCAATGATCCTCTAAACCTGCTAATCACCACCTGTATTGCACTGCACAATCTGTACCACACTACACAACCTGTACAAAAATGCAGAACCTGTACCACACTGCACAACCTGTACTATACTGCACAACATGTAGACCTATCATGTACCAATCTATGAATCTGCTGTTGATAACCTATGCACTCTTATCACTGCCAAATCATCCCTGCATACCAACAAGTCATTTTACGGAATACACTACTCATTTGCATCCTTGTGCACCTTGTCATACATAGTCACTAAACAAATTATTTTTATATACTTCCATTGAACATAATGCATGCATCGTCATATGGTATGCATCCTCATCATCAAATATACATCATCATCATCTCAGTGTGCAACGTGTATGCATCATCAATATCAATTATACATCATAATGCATAGGAGAGCATCATCACACTATGATACGTACATCATATTGTATAGGAGTGCATCAACTTCATAGAGTATACATAATTATCACATGCATTATCATCATAAGTGTATCATATCATAACATAAAGGTATGAAAAATAATCATCATAGCCTCCATAATGAATTCAAATATATATACCAATATATAGGATCACATACTAAGATAAAAAATGAACTCTATCCATGAGAGACATGTGCCATTACAAGAGAAACCATGAAACATGAACCATGCCTTATTGAAGATCACAAGATGAAGAAAAAGTAGAAAAACCAAAAGAAAATCTAGATCATTTCATCACATAACCCTCATAAAAATCTTTCCAACGAGCTAATAATTTTGTAATTCTAATTCCGTATGAGAAAGTTATGCCAATTTTAGTGAAGATGCCGAGAATTTTTTCTGTCACAAAATTTCACAATTTTCTCCAAGAGTTGCGAAATTCCTAGGAGAATTAATAATGAAAAAATGAAATGTTTGATATTCTATTTATATAGGTTGTGGAGAAAAATATTTACCTTGGGTCGACATGCAATTCGAAATTACCAATAATTAAATTCTCTTTTGTTTGGTTGGCTCACCCAAAAAGGTGGGGTACACCAACTTCAAAAATTCATATCTCTTTAAACATAAGGAGTTAGAAGATAACCCACATATCAATGAAAATGGATTGAAGAGGACTATCTCCCTATGATGGGTTTATTTGAAAATTCTTGGTCTAATACCCTTAAATTATTCAATTTGTACAAGACATCAAGGCTCCACACAAAAATGTGTCAAAGACCACGTTACCTTATGCATAAGTTCCAAGGTCAAAGGCTTTAATGGAAAGCATCAAAGGCATGAGGGATTCAGTGGTATTAACATACACATACTTAACATAAAAAAAGAGGAGGCCTCCACCATATACTTACCATATCAAGGGTACTAAGGTGTGGGGGTTCCTAGACTTTGGCTATGGTACCATGACCTCATTAAAAACACAAATGACCACATAATGGGCCATTTGAACTCTTTGAAATTCTAAAATTATTCAACCCACCAAGGAATATTTCTAGGGTAATAGGGAATATTGTGGTACAAGGGAATCCAAAGAAACAACTGGGTAAACGTAAACATCTTTGGGGTACTTAAACACTCTACGGGATGTTCAAAAAAAATTTCATTGTCCCAAGGGATCCAAAGGCTTTAGACTTGGGCTTGGACAAGGCCAAAAGGCCTCCTTTGACATTTACACTTACTCAACCCTCAAGGGAACCTCAAGGGGAACTAAGACACACCGACACACATCTGTTGGAATCAATGACAATTTATTCAACAATATCCCCCTTTGTCATTGATGACAACTCCAAAGCTCCCCCTTGGAATGAGATTCCTTTGTCCACAAATCTCCCCCTTATATCATGCTTCCTTTACCTTCCTTGTTGAACTTTTTCTCCCCCTTTGGCATTGATGTAAAAGGGTACTTTTGTCATTCTCCCCCTGTCATACTGTTGTGTTGTTGAAGATCAATTAAATTATGAGATAATATGACTCCCAATTTTTCTTTGAGGTAATCAAAAGTCTGTCTTGGGAGAGGCTTAGTAAAAATGTCTGCAACCTATTCTTTTGTCCTGATATATTCCAACTTGATATTCTTCTATGTGACATGTTCCTGAAGAAAGTGAAACTTGATTGGAATGTGCTTGGTCTTGGAGTGCATAATTGGATTGTTGGAGATACTGATTCACTCGTATTGTCACATAGAATTGGAATTGGCTCATTACATGTCACATATATATCTTGTAGGGTTTGCTTCATCCAAATAATCTGAGTACAACAATTCGTTGCTACTATATATTATTCTTTTGCGGTTGATAAGGACATTGTAGATTTATTTTTGCTTGACCAAGATACCATACAACCTCCTAGAAAGAAGGCTGTTCCACTAGTGCGTCTTTTATCGTCAGCACATCCTTCCCAATCTATGTCTAAATAAGCTATTAATATCAACTCATTCCCTTTTGGATACAAAAGACCAAAATCCATGGTTCCTTTGAGATACATGAATATCCTTTTAACTATTATTATGCGAGTTTCCTTTGGGACAACTTGAAATATTACAACTTGTCCAATGACTTGCATCACATCTAGTATGGAGGCCGTTAGATATAGAATACTACCAATCATTTATTTATATTGCCTTTGATTAGTTTCCTTAGATTCATCGTATTTTCTCAACATACAACTGGTCATCATAGGAGTACTCACAGGTTTACAGTCTTCCATATGGAACTTTTTAACATATCCTTGATGTATTTTTTTTAGCAACAAAAACTCCTTTAGTTCTTTGAGATATCTAGATTCCCAAGAAGAAGGCTAATTCACCGAGTAATGACATTTCAAACTCTTTTCTACATGTCCTTATCAAATTGTTTACTCAGTGAATCATTATCAATTCCAAATGTGATATCATAAAAGTAAACTTCAACGATGAGTATGTTGTCATTATCGTGCTTGATGTACAAATTGTTATTTGCACTTCCCCTCTTAAAGTTTTGTTGTAGTAAGTACCTGTCCAATCTAGAGTACCCAGCTCTTGGAGCTTGGTTCAGTCCATATAACACCCTTTTGAGTCTACATACACAATCCTCATTTTCTGAAAGCTTAAATCTGCCTGGTTCTTTGATGTATACTTCTTCTTCTAATTCCCCATTCAAAAAAGATGATTTTATGTCCATCTGATACATTTTGATGTCTTTAAAGAAAGCGTAAGCCAATATCATTCTAATATATTCCATTCTAGCTACTGGTGCATATGTTTCTTCAAATTCTATTCCTTCGATCTGAGCATATCCTTACAAACCAATCAAGCCTTGTTTCTAATCACTTGTCCATCTTCATTCATTTTGTTTATGAAAACGCACTTTGTGCCAATTAAATTCTTGTTACGTGGTCTAGGAATAGGTTTCCAAGTTTCATTCTTATCAATTTGATCTAGTTTCTCTTCCATATCTTTTACCCACTATTCATCTGTATTGACCTCTGCAAAATTTCCTAGTTCAATTGTAGACAATAGAGAGAAGTGTAAATACTCATTTCTTCTGGATAGTCTTCTTCTAGTTCCTATTCCAACATCCTTATCACCAATAATTTGGTCTAATGGATGATTATTCTGGAACTTTTTATTAGGTATCTGTTGATCCTTTTGTTCTTCTTATTCCACAGTTGGTTTATTCTGTTCTTCATGTTTCGAGAGTTGTTGTTCATCTAGTTGTTCTTCCATTTTAATTTTCTTCATTTCTTTCTGATTTAAAATTTCCTCTTCATCATCTGATTCTTTTGAGTATTCTCTAGATGATGTTAGTATGCCCTCATCTATCTTCATGTTGATACTTTCAATCACCTTGTCTAATCTTATATTGTAGCTTTCATAATCTTTTCTCTTGGATGAATATCCAATGAATATTCCTTTGTCTACTTGAGAGTCAAAATTTTCAATCTTCTTATCTTCTCTTTTCATGTAACACTTCCTTCCAAAATTTTTGAAATGTCGTACATTTAACGCTCTTCTTGTCCATAGCTCGTAGGGATTTTTATCCTTTTTTATTCTTCTTAATCCTCTGTTCAATATGTGTACTTTTGTATGAACCGCGTGTCCCAAAAATTTATCATTCAACTTGGATTCATTCAACATGGTTCAATCCATATCCATTACTGATGTATTCTTTCTTTAAACAACTCCATTTTGTTGAGGTGTTCTAGCTACTGAAAATTGTCTCCTTATTCTATGCTCTTCACAGTACTTGTTGAATTCATTTGAAGTGAATTCTCTACCATTGTCAAATATGAGGCACTTGATTCTTGAATCTGTTTCATTCTCTACCAGTTCCTTGAAAGTTTTGAAGAATCCAAAATCTTCTGACTTCCTATTGAGAAGACATACCTGGCCTATACTTGCTCCAAAAAGATCACTGTATATCAAATGGATGCAAATTCAAAATTTTTAAATGAAGAACTAGAAGAAGAAGTGTATATAGAATAACAAAAAGGTTTCTCTATCTCAAACAATAATGACTATGTATGAAAATTAAATAAATCCTTGTATGGAATAAAACATGCACCTAGAGGTTGGTATTCAAGATTAGACAAGTATCTGTGACAACAAGGTTTTAGAAAATGAAATGTAGATAATAATATATACATAAAAGTTGATCTTGGAAATATGATTGTGGTTGAATTATATGTGGATGGTCTTATCTTTGGATGTGATGATAAAATTCTAAGTCAAAATGTTGCTTAGAACATGTAGAAGTAATTTTAAATGTCTATGCTTGGATAACTATCCTTATTCCTAGGGATCCATATATCTCAACTGAATGATGGTATTTTGATCTCTCAAAATAAATATGTAAAATAAATGTTGAAAATATTTAACATGGGATATTGCAAGCCAGTGTGTACACCCATGACTTCAGGTTGAAATTGAGCAACGAACATGAAGAAAAGGAAGTATATTAAAAACATTACAGGTCAATGATTGGAATCTTGTTAAATGTAACTTCCTTAAGAACATATATAATGCAAGCATTAGGTTTGGCTAAAAAATTTCAAGAAACACCCAAGGAAACTCATGCCCATCCTGTAAAAATATTTTTTTTAAATATTGGAAGGAACCTTGGACGTTGGTTTATGATATCCATGAAGTGCTGATCTAACATACGGTAGCATATACATATGCATATTGGGTAGGAAGTATTGATGACAGGATGCATATAATAGGAGCAACATTCTTCTTAGGAAATTGCTGAGTATCTTGGTTCAGAAAAAAATAATCCTCATTATTGCTATATACAACAGAAGCATAATATATTGTTGCAACAACTTCTTGTGCACAAGTTCTATGGATGAGACAAATTTTAAAGGGTGTCCAAGTGGAATTTGGTCATCATATATCAATTTTATGTGACAACACAAGAACAATCAACATATCCAAGAATCTTGTAATGCATTCTAAAACTAAACATATTCCCATAAACATACCATTTTGTAAGAGAACAAGTCACTGGAAATGTTGTCAAGCTAGAATATGTTAACATAAAGGAATAGATTATAGATATATTTGTAAATACACTTCCAAGAGATACTTTTGAATATATCATAAGGAAACTAGGAGTAATTCCCACTCCACATTGATTTGAATCATGTGCGACATGGTAGAAAACCAAGCACAATGTAACAAGAACATGATTTGAGAAGCATGAAATCACAGGGATTCTCATACCCAGGGTAGCATCTCTTTACCATTGATTTCAAAGGGGGAGAGATACAAACAATAATTCCAGGTAGAAGGATTTGTAGAAAAGTGTCAAATCAAAAATTGCACAAATACAAAGCAAAGGATCAAATGGCATGAACATAGGGGGATCACGTTGTTGTAGATAGAATAAGAGCTCATATTCAAGAGGAGATGGACTTTGGTTGGTGTTGACATCAATGGAAAAGGGTGATATTGTTGAAATTTGTTGTTTTCATTGATGTCAAACGAGAAGCATAAACACTTGAATATTGTTGAAAATTTGGTGTGGCAATTGATGTCAAGTAAGAAGTCTATGAATCTAGTTTGAAGAAATATATAAAAAAATATATGTATTCAAGTATCAGAAATGTAGAAGAACAACCAAGTGATGGATATCTATATATGTGAAGCCAATTTGAAGAATTATATAGAGAATAAGTGTGCAAGTCTCAAAAGTGTGTGAATCCCACCAAGAAATGGAACCCATATGCGCAAATACCACTAAGTCATGGGACTAAAGTGTGAAAAAACCAATGAGGATAAATTATTAAAATATGTACACCGATGAAATATCAAATGAAGTGGTTAGCTTTAATTAGAAGTAAGGAAGAATAGGAATCATTTAATAAAAGGAACCCCAACTTGTGGGAAGATCTTTTGAGAAAGAAGAGTATAAATAGGTGAGAGATGGATATCTTTATGTAAGAGTGAAAGCGTGAAAGATTTAGAATATTGAATTTGCAAGATTTAAATTATTAGGGTATCAATGACTTGTTGATTCAAAATAATGAAACATCAAAGAGTTTAATGTGTAAATCAATAAAGCAGAGCAACATATAGTGTGCAAATAAGAGGAGTGTACAATATTTGAGAAGTGTGAATACATGCATTTGTAATTGCAGATAAAGGTAGTGAAACATAAATCACATATCACGGATCATTCAAATTGAATATTGTGGCTATTGACATAATGGAGATATGGTTTTAGTTACAAATATTTTAAACCACTTTATTATCCACTTCTAAATACTAATACTAGACAAATATGTTAGGGAAAGAACATTAAACTTGTTAGTTTTATTAATTCTTGCACATGATCTAGGAACTAAGAATCAATCTCATGAAAGAATAATCAACAAATACTCATGAAATGGTGTTAATCAGAACCGGAATTGGTTTCCTCTCTGTATATTTAATAAACAATGAATGGTTACAATACCAATGTCAAGCAATAGCTTAACTCCATGAATAATTCGAATACCTAAGGAGACAATTCGAATTCAGTGAGTGAGTCTAGCTTAACTGACTCTCCACCATTAGTTCACACTCTGTTAACCACTTGACCAAAACCCTAATTGACTCACCAAACCCTAACTGAAGTTGGACTGCAATAAATGACTGCATCTCAACTGAAGGAGATCAAGCACATGTCATAGCAATCCAACCATCAAGTGTTAGTGCTCCATGACTTCAATGAACCCCGATGAGGTTAACTGAAGCTGAACTGACCATCAGAAGTTGGTGGAGGCGCCTTATTGACTCCATATCATTAAATAATAATAAATAATAATTAAATATTATATTTAATGACAGGAGGCACCTTAACTGACTGGTTGAACTGATTGTAACCACCAGTTAGCAATTAGGTGCATTAATGTCACTCAGATCACCCCCGGAGTGCTCCAATTAGCCTCCTTGACTATAGGAGAAGGCTAAGTTAGCCTCCTTAACTGTAGGTAGGTGTGGATGTGACTGGATGATGGCTATTAATGCTCCACTAATGTCAATTAATGTCAATTATACTTAGAATAGTGGTTTAACTAGGCCAATTTGACCAAAAGAGTGTGTATGATGGTAAATGTCTCCAACACCCCCCCTTAAGCTATACTCAGGAAGAGTTAGAAAACATAGATGCATAAAATGCTAGGGCCCCAGCAACTAAGGCCATAGGTCACCCTGTACAATGCTGAAACTGAAACAATGCTCAAAACAAACTAAGTGAGGAAAAGAGGGAAAACTCGGTGGGAAGGCCCCCCCCCCCTCAAGCTGAACACTGAAAGTAGTCTAGATCACCCTAATGAACTCACCCCCAACAGTGAAAGGAGGTAAGTGAAATTATTTTCTAAAAATATCTTGGTGAAGATGTCTGCAATCTGCTCATCAGTCAGGTAGTATTGCAGAATGATGGTCCTGTCATGCACTAGCTCCCTGATGTAGTGCATGTGAATATCTACATGCTTGGTCCTCTGCCTGTTAACTGGATCCGTGGATATATTAATAGCACTCTTGTTGTCATAAAATAGGATAGTGGACAAAGAACTACCAAGATAAAACTCTAAAAGAATGCCTTGCAACCAAACTGCTTGGATGCAAGCATTCACCCCTCCTCGATACTCGGCCTCTGCTGAAGATAGTGCTATGGCAGCCTGATTTTTTCTTTACCAGAAAATAAGGCCACCACCAAACATGAATACATATCTATAATTTGAATTCTAATCAATAGAATCACCCTCCCAATCGGAATCTATGTATCCAATGAGCTCTAGCTCGGAGTCTACAGCATAGTGAATGCCGTAGGTCCTGGTTCCCTGAATGTACTGGAGGATCCTCTTGGCTGCCTTCCAATGAATATCATGAGCCTACTACATGTATCTTGATATAGCATTCATATCATAACAAATATCATGCCTAGAATGTGTCAAGTACAATAAGCTACCAATCAGCTGTCAATAGATAGTGCAGTCCATGGGAGGTGTGTGTTTTCCTTGTTCAAGGCTGATCCCTGAAAGGAAAGGGAATGGTGTAGGCCTACATTCAGCCATGTTAAACTTGAATAACAGGTATGAAATTTATTTGGAATGAGTGACAATAATCCCATCAGAATTTTGCTCGATTTCGAGCCCCAAAAATTGTTTTAGAAGCCCCAAATCACTCATTTCAAAGGCATTGTGGAGAGCAATTTTGATGGCTGAAATGGAGGAAATTGTGCTACCTGTGATCAGTAAGTCATCAAAATATAAAAAAATTATAATTATATTACCATCATGCTACTTTAAATACACATTTGGATCTGATCTACATCTCTGAAATTTTTGCGAGAGAAGGAAGGCATCCATCTTGGAATACCACTTTCTTGGGGCCTGTTTTAACCTGTATAATGACTTCTTTAGCTCGCAAACCAAAGATGGATCAGTGATGTATCCATCAGGAAGATTCATGTATATCTCCTCATGAATATATCCATTCAGAAAGGATGACTTAACATCCATTTGATGCACCTCCTAGTGCTTGGATGCGGAAATAGCCAAAACAAGGCGGATGGAGTCCATTTTTGCAACTGGTGCAAAGGTCTCATGGTAGTCCACTCCTTGGACCTGAGAGAAATATTTTGCTACCAGCCTTGCCTTATATTTGCAGTTGCTTCCATCAGTAGCAACCTTTGTCCGAAACAACCACTTGCATTGAACCAATTTCCTTCTTGGAGGAAGAGAAACTAGCTCCCAAGTAGTGTTTTTTTGAAGAGAATTCATCTCTTCATCCATGGCAACTTGCCATCTCGGATCATTCCAAGAATGGTAGTAGGATTTTGGATCTAAAATAATCATCAAATATAAATTATCATACAACAAATTATCATAACAAGAGAGCGCAATACCTACTCTTTGGAAATCAGACCGGGTTCTCCTTGGATCATTCGGATTTCCAATGTTGTCTCCTGCAGAGGAGAGTGTCTGTTGGGCCCATGTAGGAAGATGATTTTGCAATTCAATTTTTGATTCAGTATCTGATGATTGATGCACACTGATATCAGAAATAATAGGATACAAATCATGGTCATCACCCCCAATTTCATCATCCAAATATTCAGTGGAATAGGAAGGAAATTTAGCAGTTTTCTCCTTTACTAGTTCCACCTCCTGAAGAGGCTCATCGAACTTGAAACTTATCTCGATGATGATATGTTTGGTATTCATATCCAACATCTTGAATCATTTAGATTCATCAAGATACCCAATAAACAGACATTCTATGCTCTGCGGTTGCAAATCCCTTCTTTTATCAAGCGGAATCCGGGCCCATGCAGTGGACCCAAACACCCGTAGGTTCGACACATCTGGCTTGTGTCCGAAGTATGATTCTAAAGGAGTATTTCCTTTCACTAATGAATGTGGCACCCTGATATAAATGTATTCTATAGCATGCATGGCTTCATCCCACAAATTTGCAGCAATATTCTTTGACTCCAACATACAGGTGGTCATCTCTTTGAGAGACCGGTTCTTCCTTTTCGCTACTCCGTTCTGCTGGGGAGTGTAGGGAATTGAATGTTGGACCTGAATACCACTTTGGGAGAAAATGTACAGAAACTAATTACTGACATACTCCCCTCCATTATCATATCTCAATATCTTGATCTTAAGCCCTGAGGCATTTTCGATCAAGGCCTTCAATTCAGAAAATTTTTCACATACTTCTGATTTCTTTTTGAGAAAGAAAACCCATGTATACCTTGAAAAATCATCAATAAAATTAATGAGGTACCTTGATCCATTCATGGATGTGACAAGAATTGGACCACTGATATCAGAATGTATCAGCCCCAATATGCTTGTAGCTCGGTTTTCCTTCCCCCGATTGAACTTGTGCTTAGGGTGTTTTCCAATCACATAGCCCTTGCAGACTCTCGTGGTTGCCTTGATGACCGGGAGGCCTTTGACCATGGATTTTTTCTATAATTGCTGCAAATATTTGAAATTAAGATGGCCAAACCATTCATGACATAGCCTACTAACCTCATTTCCATGAGTTAGCAGAATGGTGGGCTTTGCATCCGCAACAAAGTGAGAGAACTCATAGGATTTTGCATGATGATTTGCAAGGCCTTTTGCAATGAGTTTCCCGGATGCAATTTCTGTTATCTCAACATCATTTGGGCTGAAAGAGACTCTCTTAGGCATTCCCGTATGTGTCATCTGATAGACACTAAGGATATTTTCTGCTAGAGATGGTACATACAAAACATTAGAAAAAAAACCATTTCTAGATCTATAGTACCTTGTCCTTCGAAAATGATGGTGGAGTCATCTCCCATGTGGATGGGGATGGATTTTCCAGTCTCCAAGGATGAAAATGAGTCCTTTTCAGCCATCATGTGATTCAAAGCTCCACTTTCAATCAACAGTTCTTTGGACTTTGAAGTGATTTCCATGAGGGCATGACCTTTCTCATGGTGTGGTTCCCGATCTTGGTGATCTCTCCTCCGAAAGCTCTCCAGAAGATTGATGTGATTCCTCTCAAGGAGAGAGGTTGCTTCATCAATATTTTTCTTCATGCATGCATGTTCAAGGTGAAAACCCTTCCCGCAGTAAGAACACCTGACTTTTTCTTTCTTGTTGTGCCCTTTTCCTTTGTTCTTCCTTGAGCCAGAAGATTCTTCATGCTGCTGATTTTCAACTCTAGGCTTGGGAGCATCAAATTTAGTTTTCTGATTTTTCTACTACTTTCCTTTACCCTTCAGATCTTTGGGCCCCGAGACATGGAGGTATTGATCACGGGAAGATCAGATGATCCCCTTCTGGACAAGCTTGTCATGTTCATTAGTTAGGGACTCAATGAAGGCATTGAGTGTAGGCATCTTCCATCCGAGGATTGTGAGCTTCCCCACACAGAATGTAGAAACAAAAACTGAATAATCAGCCTTGAGTTTGGAGAGGATGGCTAGGATGATCTGATCATCCTCCTTCTCCACTTTGCATTGCTTCAAGAGGAAAACAGTATGCTTGAAATTTGTAAAGAAATCATTTAGAGTCTCGAAATTGGAAGGTTGGAGAGACATGAGTTCATTTTTGAGTTGGTAAACTCTCAAGTCATCATGATTTTTGTATAGAGATTCCAATTTGTCCCATATTTATTTCGGTGTCTTCAGATCTGTGAGATGGAAGAGAAGGTCTTCGGAAATAGAGAGGCACAAGAAACTGAAGGTTTCATCCTTCTTGTTCAAGAATCTTGATTTTTCTATGGCAGATCTAGGCTCAACTTCAGTGTCCATGGTGACTCTATGGAGTCCTTGGAGCACAACTAAACCTCCATTTTATTTTTCCATGTGTGGAAATTGTATGGATTCAACAAAGGTACTAAGGAGGCCATCTGGATATGCTGTAGTGAATGCTTCACCTGTAGAAACCTGAAAATCAAAATAGAAAGGGAAAAATAAGGTCAAACAGCCTGCACATTCTAGGCTTTCATCACACCTAGCATAGTCAATCAAGCAAGCTTGATCAACAAGTTCTTTACTTGGGATATTGAGTGGTAAGCCTTGGCTTTTGGTGCAGTGCTGGAATTTTGAGCTATTGCTCACTTTTCATGAAGAAATATGTCAATAAGCTTGTTTTTGAGAGATATATCTTCATCCCTCTATATGCTCTGATACCATATTAATTCTTGCACATGATCTAGGAACTAAGAATCAATCTCATGAAAGAATAATAAACAAATACTCATGAAATGGTGTTAATCGGAACCGGAATTGGTTTCCTCTCTGTATATTTAATAAACAATGAATGGTTACAATACCAATGTCAAGCAATAGCTCAACTCCATGAAGAATTTTAATACCTAAGGAGACAATTCGAATTCAGTGAGTGAGTCTAGCTTAACTGACTCTCCACCATTAGTTCCCACTCTGTTAGCCACTTGACCAAAACCCTAATTGACTCACCAAACCCTAACTGAAGTTGGACTGCAATAAATGACTGAATCTCAACTGAAGGAGATCAAACACATGTCATAGAAATCCAACCATCAAGTGCTAGTGCTCCATGACTTCAATGAATCCCGATAGGGTTAACTAAAGCTGAACTGACCATTAGAAGTTGGTGGAGGTGCCTTGTTGACTCCAGATCATTAAATAATAATAAATAATCATTAAATAATATATTTAATGACGGGAGGCACCTTAATTGACTGGTTGAACTGATTGTAACCACCAGTTAGCAATTAGGTGCATTAATGTCACTCAGATCACCCCTGGAGTGCTCCAGTTAGCCTCCTTGACTGTAGGTAGGCGTGGGTGTGACTGGATGATGGAAATTAATGCTCCATTGATGTCAATTAATGTCAATTATACTTAGTATAGTGGTTTAACTAGGCCAATTTGACCAAAAGAGTGTGTATGATGGTAAATGTCTCCAACAAGTTTCACATAATTAAAATCAAATTAGAAAATTGAACAAGAATTATATGCATAATTCACAATTTGAGAAACATAATTAGGGGAAACACCATTTTATTGGAATATATCTAGTGTAAATAAATTTACATTTCAATTAGTAACCTAGGAATATTAGATTGTAGCTAGTGGACTTTAATCTCTTAATGGAAGGGTTATTTGTTATCCCTAACTATTCCTCTCTTAAATGACTTGGATAGAAAAAATACCTTTGTGGATGGCCATAGTGAAGGGAAGAAACCTAGTGATTAAAAAATACACTATTGGAGTATGACAAGCAAGTAAGAAAGAGCTCTTGATCTCTCAGTGGATTAATCCAATAACATAAATATTCACTATTGATAAGGATTCTTAGTTCTTAGCATATATTTGCTTATTTTTATAACATTATTATTTTTTATTATATGCAGATTATGTTTTTTTGTTATGCCACTTCATTTCTTATTCCCATAAATACTTGATATATTTTCTCCAACTATATCTACTATTTTATTTAGTTGCTATTTCTTTGGAGTTGGTTGGGCATTTATCTCAAACATTGTTGGGTTTGTTTTCTTGATGTAAAACCTATATAAGCTTGTGTTTGGAGTAATACAAATGTAGACATAGTTTTTACATATGAATTCAATATGGAACTCTATTGATGCATAGTTTATTCAACATAATTGGTATCGTATCACTGCAATACAACACTGGGTTTGGGTATTTTCTCCTTGTTTTGTGAATTTCATATTCTAGTAATTTGGGTTTTATTATGATTCTCCATTACTTAGAAAATGAATAATGTTTTAAGCTATTATCATCACTTTCAACAATAAATATTCCTATTTGTGATATGCACTTCTTGGATGTGTAATATAATAGTGTGTGTACCTTCAACATGTGCATGCCATTAGCTTCTATACTCATGTATCTCCCTCATGAATATATGTGTTTTCCCTAATGTATCAATTTGTTGTTATGATTATAATAAGTGTTTCTTGTGTCAAACATTGTGATTCTTTTTATTTGTAGTTTCTTGAAAATTTGCATCTCATGGAACTGCTTGATTGTACAATTGATAATATTAAATTGCATGCATATTTTAAATACCTTTTCCATATACATTCTTGAAATAAATATTTTTCTCGCATGGATTTTAAGGGTGTGTTTAGTTTCTGTTCTTTTAGAATAACATTGTCACATATGTTCGACTATATTTTCATAAAAAATTTGTGGCCATAGCATCAAGATCTTGAGGATGATGTATACCATGAAGTTTTTCTAGGAAACATAGTAGTTGGTTTTAATGAATTTGTAGAGGAAATTATTATTCCATTTAGTAAGACAATTATATCATAGACACAACACACTTTTATATCCTCTTGAATACATCCATCATATCCACACAAATTTGCAGTCTGGCCTTCACTGTCAAATGTAATAAGTCCTAAGGAATGCACAAATCTATAATAAATAATATAAGTGTGTCCAACAATCTTGATTAAATCTTCTATTGAGAGTTCCCATAACTTTATTTATCTATCATGGGAACAAGGGATATATGAGTAAGAGAAATATTAGCATTTGAATGCATGTAAGATAAAAGCATTGGATGGTACAACACCCAAAATGATATTGGTAATGTTCTCCCTTTAAAAAGGTGAATTACTTAGTTATACAACAAAGTGGTTCATTAAAATTGTTCCTTGTGTTTTTCTCAAAATGAGAAAGTACTCTCTCTCTCTCTCTCAATATATTAAAATCAATATTTAAAAAAAAAAATAGGGATCTACTATGGAAGTTGAACCCCAAGTGTTAGAACAATTACACTCACAACAATTGCCAATTACACATGCAAATTACTCACAAAGGAGACTGAATATGGAGCAGAACACTGATCTGTATTGAATAAGTGTACAATAGACAACCTTGTGAAGTCATAGGTTTCCACAATAAGTAATTACATGAGAGATTCGAATGCATAAGGATTCCATTCAAATTTAGTCAAAAGCAGGCTTACTAAATCTAAGCAAATCCTCCATAGCTGCATAAAGCAATTTCCAAAACTGTCTAGGAGCTCACGAATTGGAAAAATGAATTACACAAGATAATAGGTGGTGGAAGGAAAACTCATACATGCTTTTCATAGGAGAAAAGAGTTGAGGATGATGAGGACAAAAAACAAGTTAACTTCACCTAGTCAAACTTTCCCAATTGCCTTAAAACTCAGAAAAAGCAGGCAATAAAGCAGAAAAAGCAGACATGCGCTAGGGAGGCCAGGAATAAAGCATATTTGATTCCAAGAGGTTTCCCAAGTGCTCCATGACTCAAATTTAGCAAGTTTGACCGCTATGGATGTGTGGAGGACAACTTGCATAAGGTGGAATATGGAAACTAGGCAAATCAGACAAAAAATGGATTAATTAATGTCTAAGGTAGCTAACTATGGGTTGATTATTCTAACACCCCCACTTAAGCCTGACTTATGAGTAGAATATCAGAAAATTATAGGGCCTAGAAACAAGGATTAGTCACCCTTTACATACTACATGTCCATTTAACCAAGGAAAGAGGCAAAAACCCAGTGGGAAAAATCCTCCCTTAAACATGGACAGTAAAACAAAATTTGGAAATCTTGTCATCACTCATGCTTCACAGCATGATTAGCAATCCCCAGTAGTGATTTGAGATTGCTGAATGTCTTCTCACAAAAAACTTTGGTGAAGATATCTGCTACTTGTTCTGAAGATGAACCGAAGAGTAGGTGAATGGTGCCATCATGCACAAGCTGTCTGATGTAGTGCATATGGATCTCAATTTGTTTGGTTCTCTGCTTCTGAACTGGATCATTGCATATTTGAATGGTACTCTGATTATCACAATATATAGTAGTTGAGTAATATGATTCGAAGCCACACTCTCTAAGTAACCCCTGCAACCATAAACATTGAGTTGTTGCATTTACAACTCCTCTGTACTCTGCTTCTGTAGATGAGAGTGCAATGGCACTCTATTTCTTGCTTGACTAGTTGATTGGCCCTTCTGCAAGCATGAAAACATATCCTGATGTTGAATTTTGATCTGTGCTGTCACCTGCCCAATCGCTGTCAGTAAACCCAATCAAATCAAGATGAGATTTAGCTTTGTAGAAGATCCCATGAGTCCTTGTTCCCTGAACAAAGTTAAGGATCCTTTTGGCTTCTCTCCAATGGATCTCATGAGGCTGATCCATGTATATTGAAGCCACACTTACTGCATAAGAAATATCAGGTCTAGTATGTGTAAGATACACCAAGCATCCAATCAATTGGCTATACATTGTATTGTTTACCATAGGTGAAGAATCAACTTCTTCAAGCTTAACTCCTGAAAGGAGAGGAGTCTTGCTTGGCTTGCAGTCCTTCATATTGAATTTGTTCAGAAAATCCAAGGCATACTTGGACTGATGTACTTTGATTGCTTCTTTGGTTTGAGCAATCTCGAGCCCCGAGAAGTGGCTCAATAAGCCCAAATCAGTCATTGAGAAGGCATGGTTCATTGCATCCTTCAAGGAGGCAATTTCATCCTTTGAGCTTCCTGTAATGAGAAGGTCATCAACATACAAAACAATGATCATTAATGAACCATGAATCATCTTGAAATAGACATTTGGATCTGATTTTCATCGAACAAATATCAGTGATAGCAGAAATCTATCAATATTGGCATACCAAGCCCTGGGGGCTTGCTTAAGCCCATACAATGAATTCTTTAGCCTGCACACAAGAGATGGGTTAGTAGAAAATCCTTGAGGCTGCTACATTTAAATATATTCAGTTATATCTCCATTCAGGAAAGCACATTTCACATCCATGTGGTGTACCTCCCACTACTTTGAAGCTGCAATGGCTAAGGCTAGCCTGATGGAGTCCATCTTTGCCACTGGTGCAAAGATCTCATTTTAGTCTATGCGATGTAAATGTGAGTAGCCCTTGGCTACCAATCTGGATTTTTACTTCAGAGGTGAACCATCAGAAGAAAATTTGGTTTTGTACACCCACTTACACTGAACTAGCTTCCTCCCCGAGGGAAGATCAACCAGCTCCCAAGTGTTGCTCTTATGGAGTGAGCTGAACTCTTCTTCCATGGTTGTTTGTTATATTGGATAATTTGCTGCATATTCATATGTCTGTGGACCTGATTCAACCATCATATAGAATTTCTCTGCAAACATAGGATCTTTCATGCACAGAGCACTCTCAAACTGAGATCTAGTCCTCCTAGGATCATTAGGATTTCCATCTAGTTCTCCAGCTGCATGAATGGTCTTGGCTGCCGATTTTGGTATTTAAGGAATTTTAGGATCTGCAATAAAATCATCATTATCAGACATATCATAATCAGCATGTTCAACTATCTCTTCGCTTACATTTAGTGGTTCTGGTGGTGAAGAGGATTCTCCAACTTCCACTGTTGCTAGGGGCTCTTCTTGAAACTGAACACACCTTTCAATGAAGGATTTTTTGTGCTCAAATTGATCATATTGTACCCTTTTTAATATTTAGAGTACCCAACAAATAGACACTCTTGGCTTTGGGGCTGCAAAGCCTTCCTCTTTTCTATTGGAATTCTAGCCCAAGCCCTTGAGCCAAAAATCCTGAAATGGGTCACATCTGGCTTTTTCCCACTCCATGCTTCAAAAGGAGTCATACCATAAAGCTGTTTATGAGGCACCCTATTCTAGATATAGGCTGCATAGTTTATAGCTTCGGCCCAAAAATTTGGTGGCAAAGTCTTAGCCTCCATCATGCAGGTTGCCATCTCTTTCAGTGATCTGTTCTTCCTCTCAGCAACACGATTCTATTGTGGTGTGTAAGGGATATAATGTTGCATCTGAATACCTACATTTGAACAATATTGAATGAACTCATAATTGACATACTCACCACCATTGTCATATATGAGGACCTTGATTTTCCTCCCATACTGGTTTTCAACCAAAGCCTTAAAGACTTTGAAGAGGCCAAAAAATTTAGACTTGTGTTTCAGGAAGTAAACCCAGCAATACCTGGAAAATTCATCTATGAATGTTAATGCATATTTGTCCTGACTCATTGACATATGAGGAAATGGGCCAGAAACATCATTGTGGATCAACTCAAGAGGTGCAGAGGTTCTCTCATGATTAGATTTCTCAAATTTATGCTCTGGGTGTTTTCCTAGGATGCAACCTTGACAGAATCCTTTGGAAAACTTAATCTTTGGTAACCCTATGACCATTTGTTTTTCACTAAGATCAGAAAGATACTTGTAATTAAGGTTGCCAAATCTTTCATGCCAAAGCTTGCTTTCCTCATTAGCATGAATTAGAAGAGCAAAGGGGTTTGAGTAGGGTAGGAAGTGTGAGAACATGTATACCTTCGAAGTGTGATTTGCAACTCCTTTTTCAATGACTTTACCACTTGAGATCTCTGTGATATTTGTTGGAGACATTTACCATCATACTCACTCTTTCAGTCAAATTAGCCTAGTTAAACCACTATCCTAAGTTTAATTGACATCAAGGAGCATTAATTACCATCATCCCAGTCACTCCCACGCCTACCTACAGTCAATGAGGCTAACTGGAGCACTCCAGGGGTGATCTGTGTGACATTAATGCACCTAACTGTTAACTGGTGGTTACAATCAGTTCAACCAATCAGTCACAGTCAGTTAAGGTGCCTCCATTCATTAAATATATTATTTAATGATTATTTAATGATTATTTTATTATTATTTAATGAACTGGAGTTAACAAGGCGCCTTCACCAACTTCTGTTGGTTAGTTCAGCTTCAGTTAACCTCATCACGGTTCATTGGAGTCATGCAGGACTAGCACTTGATGGTTGGATTGCTATGACATGTGTTTGATCTCCTTCAGTTGAGATTCAGTCATTTATTGCACTCCAACTTCAGTTAGGGTTTGGTGAGTCAATTAAGTTTTTTGTCAAGTGGTTAACTGAGTGAGATTGCATGGCAAAGAGTCAGTTAAGCTAGACTCACTCACTGAATTCGAATTGTTCCTTAGGTATTCGAATTCTTCATGGAGTTAAGCCATTTCTATGCATGGAAATTGTAATCCTTTATTGTTTATAAAATATACAGAGAGGATACCTATTTTGTATCCGTTAATTTCCAATTCATGAGTATTTGTCAATTATTCTTTGATGATTTTGATTCCTAGTTCCTAGATCATGTGCAAGAATTAATATGGTATCGAAGCATGCGGCGGGATGAAGAACAATCTCTCAAGAACAATATTTTTGACAGATTTCTCCACGAGAAGTGAGCAATAGCTCAAAATTCGAGCACTGCACCAGAAGCCAAGTCTTACCACTTAATACCCCAACTAAAGAACTTGTTGATCAAGCTTTCTTGATTGACTATGCTGGGTGTGATGAAAGCCTAAATGTGCAGGCTGTCCGACCTTACGGTGCCCCTTTTGTTTTGATTTGTAGGTCTTAACAGGTACAAATTTGAATGGACTCATCAATCCCTCTTCTCACCCCATTCACAAGCTATTCGGAATGGAAGTTGAAGATGATTGCATATCTCAAGAGACGAGGTCTCTATGATGTGTCTATTGGAATTGTAAGAGAGACTTGTGAGAATGAGAATGACTGGCTAAATGACATTGACAGAGATTTTGGATCAATAGCTCTGGCCCTTGATGATAGCTTGTACTACCTTATTTGTTCTGCTGAATACCCAAAGGAAATCTGGACAATATTGGACAAAACCTTTGGCAAGCACAATGAGGATCATAATAGTACTTTGGAGATTGCATCCAGCACCACAAGAGTTATTCACTAAAAACTCTCATCCTCTACTCTCTCTGATGAAGTTGTTCAAGATGAAGATGAAGTAGAATCTTCTACACACTCAATTCGAATTGAAGAAAGTCTCCATGAAGTGACTCCTTCTCCTGATGCTCCGGAAGTTCATGAGATCTCTGATATCTCATCTTCTCATCTTGCTGAAATGGAAGAAGACATTCAAATCTCTGATATTGAAGAAAAATTATGCTACACTTCCATGCAAACATTCACCGGTGATTTTCCTTTGAATTCTGTGCAAAATTTACCAGTAATTGCTTCCGAAAGTGAGGAGAAATTTAAATTTTCTTCCTCTAATGTTACTGCTGGTGTGCAAATATGTAAAAAATTGGATATTTTGGAAGAAATATCAGATTATAAGAGTGACACATTCGCTCCCCATGATCTAGATCTTCCAGCAAATTCCTGCAGGATTGCATCTACCAAAATTCAGAATTTTGAAGAAGAAGAAAACTGTGCATCTACCGTCTCGGTTGACCATAATTTTGGATCTGATATGAACCTTATTGGGTATGATATGATATTATTTGGATCTGATATGATATTACTTTGTTCAAAATCTCAGGTTCATAAACCTTCAGTACCGCTTGTAGCTGTTCTCATCAACGGTGTGAAGAAACAAGTACCACAAGTCTCCTTCGAAACTGCTGCAGGGGATTTGATTTCATTTAATAGTTTTGGATCTGTTATGAACTTATTTATATCTGATTTACATTCTTATCTGATATTATTTTGTTCATATTTTAAAATCCAAGATATTTCAGTCATGCTTGTAGTTTCTCTCACCAATTCCGGTGTGAAAAATCAAGTACCGCAGTTCTTCTTCAATTTTGCTGCTGGGGATTTGGTGTTAGTTTCCTCTTGTGAGGTTGCTGATATTTTATTTTGTGATTCATTAGATATTTCAGAATCTATATCAGATTATGGAGCTCAAGCATTCGCTCTCCAGAGTCCCAGGGATTCTCTACCTTTGGTCACAAGCTCATCTCCTCACAGAACTAGTAAAGAGGAAGACATTCTGCATCTGCTTGGACACTTGCTCCTAAGATTTGGGGATTATTTTACCACTCATGGTTTTCTGTTAAAGGCTGCAACATATCAGTTTCTTGAGTGTTCCACACATGGTTTGAATCCTCAAGAACCTTTGCTCTCTCTTCAGATGATTTCAGTTTCTCTACATGGGTCCAGTTTTCACCGTGCAGCTGTTTATATTTATGATTCAGTTGAGTGCATTGTTCTTCTTCCAAAGTGGAAGATTCCTCCAGACATCTTCACCAAGAACTTTTCAGAAAAGAAGTTCACTTACCTCCATTCACTATTGGGGGTGAGTTGATCAGGGTGATCAGGACTACTTTCAGTGTTCAGCTTGAGGGGGGGGGGTTTCCCACTAGGTTTTCCCTCTTTTCCTCACTTAGCTTGTTTTGAGCATTGTTTCAGTTGCTTTATTGTACAGGGTGACCTATGGCCTTTGTTTCTAGGGCCCTAGCATTTTATGCATGTTAACACCCAAAAATGGTTAACTACCTCATCTACCCCATTTCATGGCTCATTCGTCCATTTACCCACCATATTTCCTTGAAAATCCCACTAAAAGC